>CALYLW010001811.1:0-27500 GCA_944989445.1 Ampullaceana balthica
GGGTTCGGGTCTTTTTTAAATCCCTTATATTAATTTCACCGCCGTCTCTTGGGCGGGCACCGCGGAAAAACAAAAGTAAAAAATCACCCACTTCCCGTCATACCATCGAGCTGAAATTTGGCACACGGACCCGTGTCACCTAACAATGCTTCAAATCGATCGAACGTACAGTTATTAAATTAATGCGTTTTTAGTTTATCTATATAAACTATATGTAGCGGTCGCTATTGTTTACATTTTACGGGTCACTTGACTTCACCCCAGCCTTCGGTGAACACATCTCGTGTTTTAACCAGGGAAACCACCTTGAGTTGAGTTAACGCGTTGACGCCACCCGTCCATGTCCACACCCCCTCCCCCTTCCCCCAGTTTTAAAGCCAGGGGAGATAATTTCGGTTTCAGTCTGTAAATGTTTGTCACGTTTGAACATAATCAATACTTTTAGTTATGTCTCATATATAAGGGATTTATAGTCAAAAACTTTGTTTTTACGGGGTTGTTTTATCAAATATGTTAAGGAGGTCCAAAGGATGTGCACGGGCCAAAAAATTACCGAAAAGGTTTGCTGGATTTCCTGAAAATAAAAATAAAAGAAATAAAAAGGGTCAGCACATTCACGTCTTGAAGGCGTCCATGTTTTACTATCGACATGCCTACAACCCATCTTAATCTCAAACCATCATAGTATATAACCGTGCATACGAGGGTGTCGACCTCTACCATAAGTCCGCAAGGTACATATTCTACCATCAGACTCACCAACTATCATCCATTGCAACCAGACCAACATTTCATACCACCGGACCTTAGCATCATGTCATACCATCAGACTGCTACAATCTACTTCCATCGAACTATGCAAATATATCCCACCTAATATCATCTCCTTACTCTAAATAAAATATAGTTTTTTTCTCTTAGGACGTCACGCTTTTGTTTAGTTACATAATTGTAACTACTCAGCACTGTTGGGGGACAATTGATGGGTACTATTTTTAGTAAATAAAAAAAAATCAAGTTTTGTTTTCTTTTACTGTTTCACTGCAGTCAGTCCACTCAATGGGTTTCTTTCTGCTCTCTCGTCTGCTAGAAAACACAGCGGCTCTGGTGGAGAAGTCCCTGAATGTGTGCAATGGACCTTGCGGTCAGCTGTCCGGCGTGTGTCCCACTGGTCAGAGGCTTGCTATCAGGGACGCCGTGTACAGGGTCCAGCACAAAACGTCCGAGTGTACACCTTTCCCTGGTTGTACGGAGGTGAAGCAGGTATTTATGGGAGCCACCTTGATGTATTTTGGTGGTCAGCTGGAAACAAATATGTATCATGTTTAAATCAAAGAATTTTGATTTACAAATTTTGAATTTTTGTTTAATGTCAAAATAGTTTATTAGCTATAACCTGTAAACGCCACTGAAGATAATTACGGTAAGTCAATCTAATATATAAAGCTCAGTTGGTGTTTGTATCTTTGTATGTTTCACTTTTCGACTGTAAGTTCCACAATCACGGAAAAAACAAATGACGGACGAGGACCAAATTTGGCAGGACGGTTCCATTTAACCTGCGGTTGCTTTACGTATATTTTTGGTAACTGTCCCATTTGCCCGAAAGCCATCAATTTAAAGATCAGAAAATGTTGAGACAAATAGAGAAATATTAAATCTCATTTCGGTATTGAACAGCTTCATGCGGACATTCAAAACGAGTTCATTTTGGTGCGGTATTTTTTTCAAATACTTATTTTGAGCGGTGCGCTTTCAAATATCTTGTATTGAATTACGGTGCGCACATTTTCGTGTACGCATTTTAAATTGAGCTGAGTGGTACAACGAATTTGCCTTTTTTTTACGGGTAGTATTATCAAAATGGTTGGTAATAGATAAATCTGATAAATAACTTGGCAAAAAAGTATGTAATAATCAGCAACTAATACTGGGGAAAAGGGTCAGCACACATCCCGCTACAAAGTGCGGGTATATTTCTTGTGAATTATAAAATTTTACATTTCCTCAATAAATGTAAATCTCATATTTTTTATTTATTCTATTAATATTTTTTAAATTTTTTTTTAATTAAATTTATTATTATTATTTTAGGGGGGTGGGGTTCAAAGTTAAAAATGAATGTTGATTCTCGTTCGTACCAATGATGTATGTGCGTCCGAAATTTCGGCTCACTTTTAATTATATATGGGGTATTACTTTTATTTAAAAGTGGGCGAACTTTTTTTTGAACATTCAATGTTGAAAAGATGTTTTAAATGAAAGATGTTATTTCAGGATGTTTGCTGTGTGTCCAAGCCCCAGGACTGCGTGTTCCCGTACTCACTGACACAGCTCAAGACCTTACAGAGAAACTGCTCGGGAGCCTCAAACTGCGTCATTCAAACGTCTCGGTCCGACTCCGAGAACAGTCAGTGCGGCACCCTGGCCCAGCAGAAGATGTCCAGTCAGACTGTCTTAAATTACATTTGTCTTAATGGTCAGTCAAGTCAAGGTTTCATCAAACGAGTTTATTAATTTTTTAAAAATTTTTTATTTATTTATTTTTATTATTTTTTCCTTCTGGAAAAATCAACATACATGCACACACGCACACTTTCACATTTTGCTCATCTTAGTTGCCTTAGTGATAAATGTGTCAGCCAATATAATTTTATGTAATATTAAGTTTTATTTGAATCAGCTCCTTGTTTTAAATAAGCATTATTGATTCTTTTCCGTGCTTCAATTAGATATCTGTATAAAATAAATACAAAATAAATTAAAAAAAACGCGCCTTTCAACTACGCCAAATTGCTGTTTTGTTAAATTTAAAAGTAATCCGAATATTTAACTCAAATAAAATGACTTCCTACCGAGTACATGTACTTCCTTTCAGCATGTTAATGTCACTTTGTTGAATTCATCAACGACCTATTAGATATCTTTTGTTTCGTTACTTGATAAAATGACAGTGGAAAGTGGGTCTTGTTTACAATTCCTTCCCGCAAAGCTCTTCATCTGATGGCCTTGTGTCCTGAAATATATGTAGGCTACAATAGAATGTTGACAGTATACAAAATAAAACAAGATGAATACTGCTTATCAGAGGCGTAACTAGGTTTTTGGCGCCCTTGGCTAATTTATTTTTGGCGCCCTTGATAAATTGACAAGTTTCACCTTTGCGATTTTATCATTTGTTAGAAAAAAATAATTGACTTTCTCTTATTTCATTTATGACAATAAGTGCGTAGTTTGACAGCGACAGTCATGCAACGTGAATATAAAAATTCATAAGACAGGAACAATACTAATTTGCAGTTTATTGATTACTAAATAATACTAAATAAATTGGTGGATAAAATGGGATATTGTTGTGTTAATAAAGACTACAGCAAAACTTGAAGTAACGTGTATTATAAATAAAAACAATAGTGTCAATGTGTCATACTCATTATCTCATACATAACGATAGAAACTCACAATTAAAAGTAAATTTAAGTAACACTCCACCCACTACAGCTAAGCACTTCCGATTACTGGCGTATTGGCGTGTTGCTAATACAGTCGGACTTTTCTAATTTCGGAGGGCGAAAAAATCGACTTACGGAGTCTTCGAGTTAGGGAAACTGGCGTAATAGGCGCAGATTAATCAAGGACAGTGTTGATATTGAGAGGGGGAGGGGGAACAGCCATAGCGGCTAGAAAGCTTGACAGGAAAGAGGGGTGGTGATGTTTCCTATGAACGGAGCCAACTTGCTTTGACATACCGACACAAGCCCGTGAGAGGAGACACCTTTCCTCTCCTCCTCCACTTTACTCCCTCGACAGTGAGTGGGGATAGTAAGATCAGAGGCGTAACTAGGTTTTTGGCGCCCTTGGCTAATTTATTTTTTTGCGCCCTTAATAAATTGACAAAGTTTCCGCTTTAGGATTTTTCATTTGTTAGAAAAAATTATTGTATTTCTCTTATTTTATTTATGACATTAATTACGTGGTCTGACAGTGACAGTCATACAACGTATTACTAAAAAATGCATAAGACAGGAACAAAACTAATTGCAGTTTATTATTTACTAAATAATACCCAATAAATTGGTGGACAAAACGGGATATTGTTGCGTGAATAAAGAATACAGCAAAACTTGAAGTAACATGTATTATAAATAAAAACAATAGTGTCAATGTGTCATACTCACTATCTCATGCATAACGATAGAAACTCACAATTAAAAGTAAATTTAAGTAACACTCCACCGACTACAGCTCAGCACTTCAGTTAGCTGGCGCATTGGCGTGTTGCTAATACAGTCGGACCTATATAAGTCTAACTCAAAAGGGGGGGGGGAATTCGGCTTACAGAGTTTTCGAGTTAGGAAACTGGCATAATAGGCTCCGATTAATCAAGGACAATGTTGATATTGAGAAGGGGGGGGGGACAGCCATAGTGGCTAGTAGGCTTGACAGGAAAGAGGTGCGGTGATTGATATGAAAGGAGCCAACTTGCTTTGACATACCGACACAAGCTTGTGAGAGGAGACACCTTCCCTCCCCTCCCCCACTTTACTCCCTCGACAGTGGGATGGGGATAGTAAAAATTTTCTTTTTAAAAGAAAGACTGTAAAATCATATTGACATTTGTATGATAAGAAGCCCCGCAAAGGCAACAAACATAATAAAAATATTATAATGGCTTAAATGAAATATATTTAAATATAATTAATTATTCACTTTTTTGGTTACCAAGGATAAAAGTGAAATACAGTTGGACCTCACTAAGTCGAACTTCCCTAAGTCGAAAACCTCCCTATATGGTATTAATTGTTAGGTCCCGGCCAAATTCCATAAGACTAATATATTTTAGAGCTCATTAACTCCAAGATGTTTTGCTTTAAACCTCTTTTTGTCGAATTTTCCTTTTCCAAGGCGTTAGAGTTATTATTCTGGATTGAAATTTCAGAAAACGTGTTCCGTAGAGCACGTAAATGGACGTAAAATCTTATCTTAGTGCATTCCACGAGGGATTAAGAGGCCCTTGCAAGTACAAAAAATGACAAAGACAAGAAAAAGGAGTGGTAAGTGGTAACTAATTCGTGTCTCTTTGCTGCATGCTGTGACTCTTTTTAAAAAGAAAAATTTCACTCCTCCCATCCCACTGTGGAGGGAGTAAAGTGGGGGAGGGGAGGGAAGGTGTCTCTTCTCACGGGCGTGTCGGCATGTCAAAGCAAGTTGGCTTCCTTTCATATGAAACATTGACACTGCCTCCCTTTCCTGTCAAGCCTACTAGCCGGTATGTTTGTTCCCCCCATTCCTCAATATAAACATTGTCCATGATTAATTGGCGCCTATTGCGCCATTTCCCTTAACTCAAAAACTCCGTAAGTCAATTTTTTTTCGGGTCCTTTTGAGTTCGAATTATAGAGGCCCGACTGTATTTATTTAAATACACATTTAAAAATTAGAGAACTAGTGGCGCCCTTTTGAGTTGGCGCCCTTGGCAACTGCCCCTATGCCAACCCCTTGCTACGCCACTGCNTGCTTATCCACTTTGTTAATTAAAAAATGACTTACCACAGAAAGCTTTAAACAAGTACATTCCTTTCTACGACTGCTGTTTTGACTAAGAATTGAAATTTCATCTTAGGTTATCATGAACAAAAAACTATTTTCTCCCTCGCACACAAAACTAATTTTTATTTCGTACCTTTTTGTTTCGTATCCTTTATTATTGTTATTGTTTATTTTGTATATAGATAGCCTTATCACAGACATTTGTAGCCCAACAGAATCGATTGTGACAGGAAGATCCATCTTCGCCATCTTGGATCCACGGACTATCAAACGATTGGACAGAGGCAGCACGTGCACGTGCAAGGCTGAGGGCGTGAAGACAACGACCACCAATACGATCGCCGTGTTTGTTGTTGACCTGCGGCTGAACAAGCCGGACACCAACGAGTGCGCCAACGCCTCGATTTCTGTCAGGTTAGCAACAACCAGATGGGCTCACAGAGATATCTTAAGATGTTTGAGATATTTTCCTAAGATGTTCAAGTTTTAATGACGTGAGACTTTTAAAAAATAGAATAAGCTAAAAAAAATAATTATTATTTTAAATAAGAGAAAGAAAAGTGTTTGATAATCTACTACATTTAACACGATCCTTGTTTGTGCATTGCTGACGATTTGCATGCCGCTTAACTAACAACATGACATCTAAATTTGTAACTTTATAGTTCATTGAGACCTGTAGCGATGCTTTCTAATTAGCATTCAAAAAAAAATCTAAAACAGCAGCACACTTATTTTATTTAATTTTTAAAAAAAATTTATAATTTTTAAATAGCAAAAGTTAGTATTTCGAAGGTTATTTTTAAAAAAAATTGATTTGTTCTGGTGGTAACAGTTCTATGTAGTCCTCGCCTTTCACGTGCTCAAAACCTGCATCTAGTCCTCACCTCTCACGTGCTCAAAACCTGCATCTTGACAAATAAAGTTCTTTCTAAACATCTACAAAACACATTTCAAAGTTTAACAATTGAAAAGGTATCTAATGGCTTAGCTACAAATTCAAATTTAACAACTCTTTTTTAAAAATCTTTTTTATTGTGAAGATTTTCTTTTCAGTAGATCAACCATTTCATATTTGATCTATTACAAAAAATCGCATTTCCAAAATGTTCTTACTTTAATAAGGTTAAAATTAAAATAAAATCTATAATGTTTTTTTAAAATATAATTAGTATATCTTTAAACTACTGGAGAAAAAAAAACACAATATCTGCAACATCTCATTATGATCCTAACTTATTTAACTGAACTATAATTTCACTCGAATTTTGATGGTCTTTCATCAAAATTTTCATATTCAAATTCCATATTTGCAGCACCAATGGTTGCAGTTAGACGGGTTTTTACTCCATTTGACCTCTGTGTATCTCCGATCCAGTTCCTTGCATGGTTTACTCTGTTCTTTGTACCACTGACCTAGTTCATTGCACGGTTTACTCTGTTCTTTGTACCACTGACCTAGTTCATTGCACGGTTTACTCTGTTCTTTGTACCACTGACCTAGTTCATTGCACGGTTTACTCTGTTCTTTGTACCACTGACCTAGTTAATTGCACGGTTTACTCTGTTCTTTGTACCACTGACCTAGTTAATTGCACGGTTTACTCTGTTCTTTGTACCACTGACCTAGTTAATTGCACGGTTTACTCTGTTCTTTGTACCACTGACCTAGTTCATTGCACGGTTTACTCTGTTCTTTGTACCACTGACCTAATTAATTGCACGGTTTACTCTGTTCTTTGTACCCCTGACCTAGTTCATTGCACCGCTTTACTCTGTTCTTTGTACCATCTGACCTAGTTCATTGCACCGTTTACTCTGTTCTTTGTACCACTGACCTATTTCATTGAACCGCTTACTCTGTTCTTTGTACCACTGACCCCTTTAATTACACAGTTTACTCTGTTCTTTGTACCACTGACCCATTTCATGAACTGCTTACTCTGTTCTTTGTACCACTGACGTAGTTCATTGCACCGTTTGCTCTGTTCTTTTTACCTCTGACCCAGTTCCTTGCATCGTTTACTCTACTCCGCTGACAGGTCAGGTAACAACCAGAGAAATATAGACTGCACGTCCAGCCGTGATCCCATGGTCAGCTACCCCTTTGTCGCTGTTGTCAATGACAGTAATGTTGCCTACCTGAAGATACAAGTACAGAACCACACGCCGGAGTTTGTATGGATGGGGTTTGAATGTAAGGACAGTCGAGCTAGCCTTAACCAAATACGTGTCATAGAAAATGGAGAAACTTATTCAAGTCAATATTTTAATTAACTATATGTGAGTCCGCCAACTGTGTCTATTTTGACTCAAACGCCCGGAAAGAAAGAAAAAAATGTGAAAGTTAATGAGATAACGTGAGACAGGGATCAAAAGAGTGATCACACCTTAGAGCAAGTGAGAGAAAATTGAGTGAAATAAATTTTTGTATTGAAAATGAAATTTAAAATAATATATATTTTTTTTTAAATGAGAAAGTAACAGGAACCCGAAGCGTGAAAAATAAAATATAAATCTATTTTAAAACTCTTAATGAGCAAAATATTCTCTCAGTAAAAGTACAAGAGAATAAATAACATGGTACATAATTTTGGCATCAAACTCATTTTCACCATGTCTGGATCCCCAGCAAACGAGAATGAAGACATTCGGTTGTCATGTCAGCTCCAGGCACTGGGTAAAACAGAGGTCAAGAAGGGAGACGACAGGCAACCAGTGACTGATAGTGATGACGTCACCAGCAGTCAGAGCACAGAGAGTAAGTCGATCATGTTTACCAATAATCATTTCATCCATTGAAGATTCAAAAAAAAATTTAAAACATCAAAAATCAGATATGCGTGATACATTATTTTATTCAGTTTTAATAAGATTGTTATTTTAAAAATATAAATAGAACTCGTGTGTGGGTGTTTTTTTTTGCGTTTGTTTGTTTGTGTTTGTGTTTGCGTGTGTGTACATTTTGGAACTTGTTACAATTTTAGGATTGTACAAGCTTCATATTATGTTAAACCATTTCAATCAGCGAATTATTCTCAACCCTGGTCTATTTGAGTTCCTGGATTTATAAATAAGTAAATTTAGAGAAATTGGTGGCTGAAGATAGCAACATATTACACGTTTTCGTCTCTATCAAAACTAAATATTATTGTCATTTTTTTTTACCTAACGCCATTTAACGAAAAAATCATTGAACTATCTTGATTTCTGGATGTTTCTGTTTCACTGAGATTTACTGGTTAGCACAGTGGTAAGGTTTGCATCTTGAACAAAAACACAATGTTTGAAATTTGTCTGGGACAAATGAAGAGTCGATACGCTTTTTAAAACAGCTAATGTCAATGGCGAAGTAAACTAATCGCCAACATAACTTTACAACATCTGGATGACGTGAAATGTTAACTTTCTATGGAGAGATGTATTCAAATGAGCTTCATTCATAATTGTAAACAAAACGTTTCTTTGATCATTTTGTTGTGTTGTTCTTGATCGAATTCATTCACGATCTCCACCAGAAAGTATGATACCTGCTATAATAGGGGGCGTTGTTGCCGGGATACTTCTCATCGTCCTTATCATCATCGTCATTCTGATGTGTAAAAAGTAAGTACGTACATCATTGGTATCTGTTTTTAAATCCCTTATATTAACTTCGCGGCCGTCTCTGTCGTCATCTCATCATCTCTGTCTTGGGCTGGGCGGGCGGAAAAAGAAAAGTCGAAAATGACCCATTTCCAGTGATCGGATCGAGCTGAAACTTGGCACACGGACCCGTCTAACCTAACAATGCAACGTATCAAAATTTCAGATCGATCGAACGTACCGTAATTAAATTAATGCATTTTTAGTTTATCCTTATATGAGGTATGTAATTCAAATTCACTGTTTATTATTGTTTTTTTTCTTCCACTTTCACGTGAGTTTGAGTTGACGCCGAACGTCGTGCCGACACCCCTCACACCCCACCCCCATTTATTAAAGACAAGGGACATCACTCGGTGTCAGTCTGTAAATGTTTGAAAATAATCAATACTGTTAGTTATGTCTCATATATAAGGGATTTATAGTCAAAAACTTTGTTTTTACGGGTTTGTTTTATTAAATCCCTTATATTAACTTCACCGGCGTCTCTCTCCCTCTCTCTGTTTTGGGCGGGCGGAAAAACAGAAGTCAAAAATGACCCACTTCCCATGATCCGATCGAACTGAAATTTGGCACACGGACCCGTCTAACCTAACAATGCATCGTATCAAAATTTCAGATCGATCGAACGTACCGTAATTAAATTAATGCATTTTTAGTTTATCCTTATATGAGGTATGTAATTTAAATTCACTGTTTGTTATTGTTTTTTTCCCACGTGAATGTTTGAGTTGTCACGACCCATCGAATTACCGCGTGCTTTTGTTTACATTTTACGTGTCATGCTGAGCTCAGTCCCCTAGGGTTATGAAGCAAAGTTGAGTTAAGAGTTAGAAAATACTGTTAGTTATGTCTCATATATAAGGGATTTATAGTCAAAAACTTTGTTTTTACGGGTTTGTTTTTTAGTACAATTTATTATAACCCCAACACCAATGGCGTCCCAACCCTAATCTATTATAAATCACTGCTATGTAAGTTTAAATATATATTTTTTTATTTTAAAAATATATCTTGTGGTTTCTGGTAAGAATACCGATCTACTTAGTATAACTTATATAATTCCGAGAACCACCTTTAGTTTCCTTATAGCCTCACTATGCGACAGAAATAAGGATACATATCTGACACGATTGTTTGTCACCGCTATGTGACCTGCTTGTTTGACAGGAATATGAACTTGTGTCAAAAAAGAGACAAGCCGTTGGGAGCCGAGCACGACGCTCAGGTCGACTTCGACATCTACTACAGCACAACTGACGACGAACTCAGGAATCTGCAGGCGATACAAAACCAATCAGCCAGGAACTCAACATCTTCAATGCAGGTATGAGGTGTTAGTAAAACGGTTATCATTGTTCACACCAGGGGTCAGGGAAATAACACCCGTGCCGGACCTGGCACTCAGAGAAATATAAAGTAATCCATATCTGGTAAAAACTATGTAACTTAATTGTTTGCTGACGTTTAAAAATAAGTTCTAGTGCATTACATCTTCACTGATTTAAGGCAAAGACTTCACTACTAACTGAACACAAATTCTCCAATTTCCTGTATTGGTAGATGGCTAGAATTTGGGTAGGCGTATTTCCTACAGCTAACCTACACAATTTATACATATTGGAACTTTACATAATGTGCTCCTATGGGCCGGGGGCCCACGTTGTTGGTGTTTTTTTTACATGAGCTTTCTCCAACTTTCCGTGTATATAGACGGCTGCAATTAAGATCTCTTTGTGAATTAGGATCATATGGTAGTGTGGAATACAATAGGAGTATGGAATAGTTTAAGAGAAAGGAATCGTTTCGGGAAAAAAACTAAAAACATTTACACAAATAATTAATTACAACAAATATTTTTACATATTACGTGGGAATATCTTTTCAAATTAATTATGCTGACATCTTTTACGAGAGAAAAATAATTTATCAATAGTAAAATGAAATTTTAAAAATTCTGACTAAAATACGTACTAAGCCAGCAATATAAGCAGTACTTCGGTACTTTTACATTGCAAACGCGGGTATTTTGCCAGTTATTATTGAAAGTTTTATGACCATTCGTTTACACTATATGTATAACCAGGCTTTCAGAGGTTTATACGTTTTTCTAAACGACTAATATATATCTTAAGCTATGGAGATTTTTTCGACATTTCATGATGTGTATAGGATTATAAAAATATCATATTTAGAATTTGATAAAATCAAATTTTTATATAACCATATAAGATGTATATTAAAAGATAAAATCCATTCAAATATAATGTATCTTTAAGGACGATATAGACAATGTAAAGCATTTACTAAACAATTATGACGGCAACTTTTAATGACAGATGCAAATTAAATTTACTCCCGCTTTTTTTAACGTTAAATGTCATAAGAGTGTCGGCCGATGTCAGCTGTAATGTCTGTTGTTATGGTTGTCAAATAAATGTTCAATATGATCATCTCCTTGACACGCGACGTCACCAGGAACTCTACATCTCCCCCGAGGACGTGAGGGCCAACAAGAGGAGGAACTCCAAGCGATTATCTACTCTATCGATAGAGGACTTCGATGACAAGGAGGAGTACGTCACGACTTTTGAGGTCAATATAAAAAAATAAAATCATTAGTAATTAATTGTTCATTTAAAGTCAATTCAACTATTTATACTGTTGTAATTGTACTTTCTCAGTCTTCGTGTGTATTTTTAACAGTAACGCATTAGATGCTGTGAATTAGGAAATCAAATAAACTATTAATACATCTATCTATATATATATATTTAATGTTTCTTTTTATACTGTTTATACCGTGGTCATTGTACTTACTCAGTCTTCTACTGTTGTTTATAGTAAATGTATTTTGTTTACAGAATTATATGTTTAATAGTAACCCATCAGTTGCTGTGCAATATAATATCAAACAAACCAACACATCAATATATTTATTATTTTTATAAAAATGTTTTTTCACAATGCATATATACCAGGTACAAGTCAAGAAACGTCATTCTGATAGCCTCAACGGAACTAAAGGAACCATACTGACTGAAACTGATAGTCCAGACCTCATGCCAAGCAATTACGACAGACTTGACCGCCAACACGGACGGCCCGTGGACCAGGGCATGGAGAGCTATGACCGCTTGGTGCCGCGAGGGGGTGAGGGGTCTGATTTGCAGCAGCGAGGGTCAACCGACGGATCAGACGCGTCACGTCTTGTGTCACGTGATGCTGGAGACATGGACGGCGGTGCGGTGAACCCCGGGTATGAGGTCACAGAGGGTCTCACGCCACGCGGGAGCCGTCTCAAACAGGCCACCGGCCCGCGCCGACAAGATGTAGAGGAGGTTCCACCCGATGTTCCGCCAAAGCTGATTGCAGACGTAAGCCCAACGTACGACACTCCTCGTAACGTGTCTTCTGTAATCGGGGAAAGTGCCATCACTGCAGCAGACGGACCCAGCTCGTCAGATCGCGACCAGGGAGTTTACAGCAACGACGTGTCACGTGTTTCTCAAAACCAAGAAAAACCTTGGAAACGTAAATCTGGGGGACATTACGGATCGACCCCGAAAAGAGATGAAAATGACCACAACGAGGCTTCTGGAACGGAAACCGCAATGTCCACTTCTGATACGTCTCTGACAGCCGACGAAAAAGCCGGACCAGTTGCTGCACCAAGGAAAAAGAGGGCTGCAGTTGCACAACCGTACGACGTGGCGAAACCGATAGAGTGAAAGTATCGTTCTGTGCTGGCGAATTTGTGTCTAATTTTTAGACGAATAACATTTTATGAATGTTCCAGTTATTGAGGGGGAAATTGAGTTCACAATTACGTGGCAATGAAAAGAGAGGCCTTCATCCTCTAAATACAATTGTCCGATGTAAAATAATGTTTACGTAGAGATATGAAGCATGCTAGAAAAACAAACCAAATAATTAAAATGTGGGGTTTGGATAGGGGGTTGGTGTCGGGTTGGTGTGCAAATGTTATTTTCCTCTTTTTTTCTTCTTTAAAAAAAAATAATCAAAATTATCTCAAAGTAACTCTAGTCTGACGTCCAAATTGTTTAAATTATTTTTTAAACATGTTTATCGAATTGGTAAAAAAAAATGAATAGCGTTCTACCAATGGATTCATGGGTGCGCTTATATATTACTATAGAATGGTTCAGTATTAAATTTGTGTTGGTACGCTTTGAACGTAAATGTAAAATGATTTATGCAAATCGAAAATAAATTCCTTAATGAAAAGGGAAAGTCCCTCCCTCCCCCCCCCATTACTTATAATTATTATTCTTTTTCATTTAAAGTATCATTTGTTAAAGTTAATGAAGTATTAAAATTGATACTTAAACATTTTCTTCCCGGTAATTAAACACTTCCAGGATTAGCATATAGCCATATTTGATTGATACTCCAAGAAAGATAATAGGATTATTTTTTGGAAAAGGAGTGATGTTTTTAAGAATATAATTATAATTTTTTGGGGACATTTTTTCTAGGGAGGGGAGGGTGTTGGGCAGGATTGGGGGGGGGATTTGGCTTTCGGATGATATTTATACGGATGATATTTATACGGATGATGTTTATACGGATGATATTTATACACATGTTGTATTACAATTACACTGGCAGGAAGGGGCTGAACTCTTGTCCAACTGGAACTGTAGAACTATGATGCCATACGTCACTATGGTACCGAACATCTGTTGCAGACAAATTAAAAGAGAACAGTAGGTAAATATGCTATATAGGAGTACAATGTATAAACGTAACTAGAATTTTTACAATTTCAAGTATAGAAAATAACCAAAAGAACGAAACCAGAAGTTTTATTTGAAAACAACCACATTATGTAAAATCAAAGCGTTGTTGGAATGAGACTGCCATAATTTACATTGCATAGCAGTGTCATACAATTTTTTGTATTTGTAACGTGGGAAGCACAAGGATTGCGTAAGATCAAATTTCTTTGGATTCTTCCTTGTTTGAAAATCTTTGAAATTTGAAAAAATATTTAATACTGAAATGTTTGTTGTTGTTGTTGTCGGAATGTTACACCGTTTTATGTTTACTGTCAGTGGTGATTCATTTTCTAAAATGAATTAGCCTCAATGGATTATTAATATTTTAACAACACGTTTAAGTTACTGAGACAAGTAATGGCTGTTATCATCAATAAAATGACCCAAAAGTACGCAATAATGATAATAACAAAGAATTATTTTTTTTAAATTTAAAAAAACAAATAGTTAAATGAATCAAATTTACCATCACAATTGTCGATGAGTCGAGTGTGCACATTCCGTACAAGTCAATACCTGGCTTGGAGATCGAACATTCGGAGATAAACAGGTGAATCTGACAGGAAAACATCGGTATGTATAGCATATTATCATTAATGAGGAGATTTTAAATGTTACGAGCTCATATTTTTGTTTGCTACAAATACACCCACACGTTAATTTTTGTTCCCTATTAAACCTATTACTCTTGTAACAGGCTTGCATTTTATTTCAAGTTCTAAAATATGAATACATTTGTCAATGTAGTTCGCAATTAGGCATATAATGGGATGCATTAATTTAAAATGTGTACTTCATTTACATTGTTTTGAAATAACCGTTTCCCACTTTTACCCATATTTATGTGTGGATAATTGTGGGTATAATTAAAATATTTAGCTTCAATAAATGTGAGACATCTGATTGTTAATTTTGTTTGTGTTAGTTTAATGTGAGTAAAGTTATCACCATTGGTTGGGGTTTAACTTAGGCTGAACATTTGAAAACATCATTGTCGGGTCTGTAAAACGATAAGTGCATCTGCAGGAAACATTGGGGGGGGGTGTAATGAAGTCAGACTCTACCTTTTGAATAAGTGCTGCTGGCCTTGAGTCAAGTGACATCTCGGTTAGGACGTTTGTTATGGACTGAGCCTGAAACGAAACAAAAACAAAGATATATCAATATACATATAAATGAATATATAAATTGTCTCAATACAAGTTAGAAAATAATGCATAAGTAAGTTCTTGGCTTGCATTACGCAAATGTTCATAAAAACGTATATGTGTATTTAACGTATCTTTAAAATACCTTGTATTAAATTTAAAAGCACAGCATTTTGAATAACGGCTTAATAAAAATTTATTCTTCATCAACTCTTTCGTTTCCTTGTTCTCAATTTATCCATTAAAATAAAGAAAGGTAGTAATAATACAAAGTAGCATAAAAACTTTATATTCCATGTATAAATGTCCCCAGAACAAGTTTAGTAAAAGTCGACAATTAAGAATGAGCTCAGTTTTTAAATCCAAAGAGCAATCTAGAAGGAAGTTTTTATTCGATTCGAACATTATTTTAATAGTCATCTGTTCCCCGATCAAACAGTGATCCAGGAATTCAAAACTTAAGTTTACGTTAGAAATATAAATGCCATGACATCTGAGACTTGCAGCCACTCACCGCAGACGGTAGACGGCCCCAGCAAATGCAGATGTACATTATAATAAACATCGCCATACAAAGAATGGCAATCTCACTGATGAGGTGTGCACCGGACATCATGCCGCTGCCCAGGGCGTAGGTGATGAAGAACACGATGGCTATGCCGTGAGAGAGACACAGCACTGCAAACATACGTGTCTGCCTGCTCAGCCTGGACACCACGAACCTCAGGGCGCGATGGCGATCTCTAGACAACAAATACAGGAAACTATTATTTAAGGAAATAAGGAAACACTTTTAAAGGATTATTTAAAAATGTGATATGACTTGTTAAATAGAATGAGCTGCATGAAGAATGCCTATGCTATAAGAAATATTTGTGAGACAGGTTATGATGGAGTAATGTGATTGATGAAATTGATGAAATAGCGGTGATTTAACCATAACTGATAATTGATGTGATTGATAGCCAAAAATCGATGTGAATTAAACAAAATTGATTTTTTTGTACCTTGCCCTCAAGAAGCCTCGTTCCTCAGCTGTAGCCGAATCATGTTTGGTATTCACCAATATGTCAATCATTTCCTCCCTAGCCGCCTTGAATTCCGAATTGAGGATTTCAATAAGAGCAGAATACACAATAAAAAATCCACAAATCACAAGGTATATAACAATGGTCAGCACTGTGATTGCATAGCCCGCAACAACAAATGTTACGCCCGTACTTTTTTCAAACGGGTAAATAAAATATGGGGGCTCGTCGACCAGAAACATGAACACGGAGTTAGTGACAAAGCTATAGAGCAGGCTTGTGGATATCCAGAACAAAGTGCCGTACCTCGTGATTCTGTCAACAAAGATCAAGTCACTCCTGAAGCCGAAGTCTTTCTGGTATTCGTGCAGCGCGTCTAGGACGAGCCGGAAGTGGAACTTACTGAAGATGGACTCCGTGACGTAGATGGAAGAGCCCAAGGATAAGAACAGATACCACAGGAAGTAAAAGGACAAGGAGGTGTTGAAATTTCCGATGAAGAACACCTCGAAGGCCATGCACCGTGCGAAGCTGGACAAGTGGATTGTTGCGACGACAACACGATACACGTAGTGAACAAGGCGGATAAAACTTTGGCGGCTTGGTGGCGGGGTGCCCTTGTCGAGTTTGACCTCTGAACTCAGGGGGAATGAGCAGCCGCAGGCGGTCAAGAGATTTAGCGGGTACTTGAGTACATCGGAGTAGTCTATCTTAACTGACTTCGTCGTCTCTTGCATATCCATCGTCCTTTTAAACAAAAATTTGCCTGTTCAATGCAGGAAATAATAAAAAAGTAAATCAAGTTTAATGTTACTATAAACATAATAAATCCCCTATTTATATTACTTCTATGTTTAAAAAATAGGGATCGATACGCAGCTTCCGCGAATATGAAGATAAATTATGGAATTTAGTAAACATTTAAGTGAGGTAGTAGGAAAGTTTCCTCTCGAACAGATGTCTTGAAATACTTTTATATATTTAATTCTAAAGTACTTAATTCTTAGAAATCAATGGCTATAGGTATTTTATTTAAACAATATTTTAATTATTTTTTTTTAGTCCCATAACCTTTTATCGAGGTCGTAGGGGGTTCTAATGTTTCCATTAGAACATTCTCGGGCTTAGTAGACCTTGGCGGTGCCCATACCTCTCCAGGTCAGCGGAGGACTTTCTTAGCATTAGTCATTCATCAACATTTTATAGTGGCTTTATCTTGGGATCGATCCCCCTCTGCTTGTGAGGCGAGCGCACTAGTGACTTCGCTATCCAGCCGCCAATATATATTTTAATATAAATTTTCATTATATACTAATTTTCTTAAAACCCAGATTTTCAACAATTAAAGAATCGCTTTTATCGTGGTATTTTGTTCTCTATAGTTTCAATGATTCTGTACTCCAAATTTAACCGTTCAGTATTTCAAGTTGAACGCTTTTATTTAATTCTTTTTTAATCATTTAGAATACATTGTTTAATAATTTGGTTTTTCTAGCTGAAGCACTCCTAGCTCAATTTCAATTTTTAAATTTTGGTTTGATCTTTTGATATCTATTTCAATCACTGCTCTAGATTAATTGATATTCCTGTTTTAAAATTTCCCTAGTTTGAACATTTTATTTTACTAGTTTGGTCATTTCATTCTTAGCTTTGATGATGTTATTTCAAACACTTTTACATCTTATTCCTTTTTGAGTCATTCATATAATAATAAACTTGATGCTAGTCACTCGTATTTTAATCGGTAAACTAATAGTCAATTATTAATTTAATCATTTGATATTCCCTATTTTTGTCACCCGAAACTTTATTATTTGATGCTCCTATTTCAATAAATCCTAGTTTAATCATTTTTACTCATGCTTTGATTACTCCTTGTTTAATCATCTGATGAGTCTATTTAGTAACTCTTTTTTTTAATGATTTGGAAAACTCTATTTTTAGCGTTTCTTAGCTTACTCATTAAATATTATTCTATTTTTATCATCTGATAGTCCTTTAAAACCTCTCTGGGTAACACATGGATACTAACAAAAAATTACTTCTAAACTTGCAAGTCCCAAGTCAATACATTTTCACTTACCACAAGATATGTGATTTTATAATTATAATGGTTAAAAACGAAGTCCCGATCCGCGCACGTGTCTCATGTGTTCTGATCATCTGATGAGATGTTTTCAACTGTTTCTGTGGTCCAAAGGGACATAATCTATCGCCGTTTATGTGCAGACTATAAGAATTGTCCCCCCAATCCCCGCTACAATAAAACCATTAAAAAAATCAATAATTCTGAAATGTTTATTCGGCTAATCGTATCATGGTCCAGTGGTGTGAGCTGGTTCATTCAAGTACACATGACATTCGTGTTTATTCTACAGTGAGTGATGTAAAAGCTAAAGCTGGGACTAATGACGATAAAGAGAAATAACGTTTAATATTTGTTCATTGGTAAACACCAACGAAATCTTGTTTGGCTGAGTGGAATTTTAACATTAACTGTAGACATAGTATGGAAATTGTGTTACCTCTATAAACTAATTTTGGCTACTGTAATATACGCCATTGTTCGTCAATTATACAACTTGTAAAATGATTATAGTCTTCAGTTATAGATTGTGATTGTAGTTAATTATCATGATTGTGAAATTGAAAGTTAAATGTCATTATTTTACTCGGATAATATTGTAATTTTACATTGTGACCCTTAGATCTTTCTTATTATTATGTAGTTGAAAATGAACTCAGCTGGCAATGTTAAAAAAAATTGATGGGCATTGAAAAGTTTTGGGAGGGAGTTAATATAATTATTTTGTTGTTAACACCTTGTAGACTTGATCCCGGGTTAAAAAAAATTAATTAACTTTAAATGAAACGAATTCTAGCAGCTGAGTAGTGAGACGATTGAGGCGAGGGTATTTCAATGTTTCCTTTGATCCATTGCCTTGCCAGCCTGATTTAACTTATGAATAGTTAGTTAATCTATTGCTTTTAAATTATCACCTGACACCAAACAAATTTCTTAATCATTTTTTTTTACATAACATCACAAGAACGTAACAACACAACACCAACAACATCATTAACAACAACATACTAGGACTAGACAGTTTCATACGCGCCTAAAAGTGATTAAGGAATAAATAAACCTATGACATTAGTAAATGATTTAGGAAAAGTATTTTAAATAAATGAGACAAGCACAATTTGTACCCAATTCAGGGTTGGTGAAGTATTTATTTATTTATTCATAAAACCAATGGAAACATGGCCAGAACTGTTGATCAATTTAAGCTGGTGTTGAGGAGACCAGTCACTTGGCAAGGACTTTTCTTGTCTGCCTAGAACTGTAACAAGACGATTCCATAGGTCAGTATTTACCCCATGATCTGGAACCAAATCGTTTTAAGTAAGACAGTGGAAGGTCAAAGGGCCATGTATCAATCAATCACCAAATGTCGGTTAAAAAAATATGTTTAATATGAAGCATTTCTTCTATTTGAAACGCTTTAAAAATTGGTAGCTCGTTATTGAATAAATATAAATTCCAATCGAAATCTCACGAACAAGTTGTGCGTGTACAACAAATTTAGCGGTCGCCAGTTTTCTAGAAATTTAACAAATCATTTAATTTAACGAAGTTCCAGACATTTGCAAACTGAATTTTGAGAGAAAATTTATATTAAGTCTACCACAAAATCGAGAGTGTCTTTTCTCAAAGACTAATTTAAGTAATAATTAAAAACCCTGTAAAAAAACTACGTTTTTTAAACTATAAATCCCTTCTAGCTATGAGACGTAACTAAAAGTATTGATTATGTTCAATATAATACCCACAGCGCAACAAACATTTACAGACTGAACGTGACTAAACTCTTCTTGCTGTAAAACACGGGGATGTGGTCATCGATGGCTGAGGTGAAATCCAGTGACACGTGGATGTCAACAATAGCAGACGGCTACATATTGATACATAGAGATAAACTAAACATGTATTAATTTTATTACGGTACATTCGATCGATCTGAAATTTTGATATAATGCATTTTTAGGTAACACAAGTCTGCGTGCAAAATGTCAGCTGGATAGCATTACGGAAAGTGGGTCATTTTTTACTTTTGTTTTTACCACCCTCCCAACCGACCGACTACGAGAGGCAGAGAGAGAGACAGAGAGACAAGTCGGTGAAGTTAATATAAGGGATTTAAAAATATGGAGGAATTAGACTGATACGTTTCTCAAATTCTGTCTTGGTCGTAACACGGATTTTTTTATTATTATTCTCTGAAAATCAGTTTTTATGCAACAAAATAGTATATCTATTCTCAAAAGCCGTCTTGATATTAGTGCAGATCATATCTATTCGCAGATACTATCTTGATATTTGATCAGATTAGATTTATTCTCTTCATATTAATAAATTTTAATTATATCTATTATCAAAGGTAGTCTATCAATTATTAAAGATTAACTCTATTATAAAATGCTGTCTTGATATTACTTCAGATTGTATCTATTCTAAAGTTATTATGTCCTGACAATCCTAATTGCCTGATGACAGTGACCTCACCATAAGAACAGACGACGAGTCCAAGATGAACAACCCGTGCATGATGATTCCAACTCTCCTGCTTGAACAGTAGAGATTAAGTAAGTGGATCTGGAGATTGACAATAACAGGATACATTAACAATGTGTTGACTTGATGTTGTTGAGCCTATATAAGGTAAAGTTAACAATTCATTGACATATTGAGTATAAGGCAAAACTATCTATTACAGACACTTCTCCTGTAAATTGGGGAATGTTAACAATTCACTGACATTTTAAGTAGAGCAGACCGGAGAATATTGACAATTCTTTGAAATAGTGAGTAGACCAAACTGAGGAATGCTAGCTTATTGATTTAGTGATTAGACCACATAGAAGAATGAATGTATTGAAAGCGGGAAAATTACAAAATGCATTGATATTTTATAGTCAGATGAGAAAATACATGCAATAATAAATTGTGAAATTCTACGAAATTCCACAGACAAAAACACATACATAGAGATAAATTAATATATCAAGATTGTATATGAAATTTGTTGTATATACATAAATAATATCATATATCTTGCTATTGCGTTTAAGAACTATACACTCAGAGTTAAATTTCTTTAAATCTTCTTTGGGGAAGAGATTATGTGGGTACTTCCTCTGTAAAGGTGAAACTTTCTAGAATTGCGCTTAATAATTATTCATTGCTGCTCTAAATGATTTTATTTACATTTATTTCTGGGAGTTCTGTGTATATGTATATCCTTCAATATATCATTGTTGGAAGATCGTCGTAGTGTAAATGGTTGCATGGGCGTCGCTAGGAATTTTTCCAGGGGGGGGGGCAAAAAAATCCCACTTTTTTTAAATTTTAACTGGCAATGCCATACAGGTACAATTTTCAATTAAATTCAAGTTCAGTTTAAAATAAGGGTTGAAAAAAGCCTTAGATATTAATCAGACTTACAAATTAGTGCTGTAATAGTTAAGATACAACATTTATTAATGCATTTAATAAAAAAAAATTTAAATTCTCAAATGTAGGGGGGGGGCAAATGCCCCCCTTGCCCCCCCCCTTCCCTACGCCCATGAATGGTTGTGATCAAACTGACGATTTAGTGGCTCGAGTCAAGTAGAGTCGGACCTTCGCTAAGTCGAACTTCCCTTAGTCGAAAACCTTCTTATATTGAATTAATTGTTAGGTCCCGGCCAAATTTCTTAAGACTAATGTATTTTAGATAGGGCTGCGGAAATTAACGATTAATTAATCGATTAATTGTTAAAAATTGTAATGAATTAAAATAAATTTGATTGATTAAAATTCGATTGTTTTCCAATACTTTAATAATTTATATAATTTTGTTGCTTACATACTTTTTGCCTCGTATTATTATTATTCATTTAAACGTGCATACGTAAACAAAAAGGTTTTTCTTCCTTATATCTTGCATAGCAGAATGAATTTGCTGTGGTAGGTCACACAATTTGGGTGCCATGGAATTGCCGCGACTTAGCAGATTTCGTGAAATAATTAATCGCAACTTAACGGGGCCTATATATATGTTATAAAAATAATTAATCGAAATTAATCGATTAAAATTTTTCTCGATTAATAAAACAAATCTTTTTTTAATCATTACCACCCCTAATTGTAGAACTCCTTAACTCGAAGGATTGTAGGCTTCCAACGTCCCGTCGTCGAATTTTCCAAGGCGCTTGCTGCGACTCTTTTTAAAAATAAAAAAATCTTATTTCCCCCATCCCACTGTGGATGGAGTTAAGTGTGAGAGGGGAGGGAAGTTTTCTCCTCTCACGGGCTTGTGTCAGTATGTCAAAGCAAGTTGGCTTCCTTTCATATGAAACATCGAAAATCGCCTCTCTTTCCTGTCAGGCTTTCGAGCCGGTATGGCTGTCCCCCCTCCCCCTTATTCAATATCAAACATTGTCCTTAATTAATCTGCGCCTATTACGCCCTTTTTCCATAACTCTAAAACAACAAAGTTGAATTTTTTTTCGTGTCCATTTGGATTCGACTTCGAGAGGTTCGACTGTATATTCAAACTGAACTTACAAACTATGAAATTACACATTAAAAAATAGAAATAAATTTCCTTCCTGACATTATCGGAAAACGAATAGTATTAAAAATCGGTAACGAAATAAAGAATTAATAAAATATGTAGTTTATTATATTAATAATTTATTAAATCAAGAGCTTCCGGTAAAAGAGTTGAAGAATTAAACGTGTATTTAATAAAGACAAAGAAATTGAAGAAATATTTTGTTCAACGCAACTGTAATTGTTGTATGTGGAATAAGTATTGTGACCGGTTTGTGTTGAGACGTAATCATACATTGATACATTAGCTTCCTGTCTGTTGTAGCAGTCCTTGTGATCTTCCTGACCAAGTTACCTTGCCAACTGATTCTGTTATTGAATGAGCCTGCAATGTTTTGTTTCATGCTATGATTATTTCATATATTCTAAACGGAAGAAAAGAACCCAAATTGTTCATTTTTAACCGACCTAAAATCCGTAAGTTATCATACTCTATGTCTGAACTTACACCTTAATACTGTGCGTAAATGTCCTCTTTACCAGTAATATACTCCTTTAGACTGTAATCACAGCTAGCTAGTGTAAGTAGACGCCCTTATCTTAGATTATACAGATATGCAATGACAACTTACTGCTGTAGGTGGACACCCCAAGAATATACATGTTTACATTGACAACTTACTACTGTAGGTAGACACCCCAAGCCTATACATGTATACAATGACAACTTACTGCTGTAGGTAGACACCCAAAGCCTATACATGTATACAATGACAACTTACTGCTGTAGGTAGACACCCCAAGCTTATACATGTATACAATGACAACTTACTGCTGTAGGTAGACACCCAAGCCTATACATGTATACAATGACAACTTACTGCTGTAGGTAGACACCCCAAGCCTATACATGTACACAAAGACAACTTACTGCTGTACGTAGACACCCCAAGCTTATACATGTATACAAATACAACTTACTGCTGTAGGTAGACACCCCAAGCTTATAGATGTTTACAATGACAACTTACTACTGTAGGTAGACAACCCAAGCCTATACATGTATACAATGACAACTTACTGCTGTAGGTAGACACCCCAAGCCTATACATGTATACAATGACAACTTAATGCTGTAGGTAGACACCCCAAGCCTATACATGTATACAATGAGAACTTACTGCTATACGTAGACACCCCAAGCTTATACATGTATACAATGACAACTTACTGCTGTATGTAGACACCCCAAGCTTATACATGTATACAATGACAACTTACTGCTGTAGGTAGACACCCCAAGCCTATACATGTATACAATGACAACTTACTGCTGTAGGTAGACACCCCAAGCCTATACATGTATACAATGACAACTTACTGCTGTAGGTAGACACCCCAAGCCTATACATGTATACAATGACAACTTACTGCTGTAGGTAGACACCCCAAGCCTATAAATGTATACAATGACAACTTACTACTGTAGGTAGACACACCAAGCCTATACATGTATACAATGACAACTTACTGCTGTAGGTAGACACCCCAAGACTATACATGTATACAATGACAACTTACTGCTGTAGGTAGACACCCCAAGCCTATACATGTATACAACGACAACTTACTGCTGTAGGTAAACACCCCAAGCTTATACATGTATACAATGACAACTTACTGCTGCAGGTAGACACCCCAAGCCTATACATGTATACAATGACAACTTACTGCTGTAGGTAGACACCCCAAGCCTATACATGTATACAATGACAACTTACTGCTGTAGGTAGACACCCCAAGCCTATACATGTATACAATGACAACTTACTGCTGTAGGTAGACACCCCAAGCCTATACATGTATACAATGACAACTTACTGCTGTAGGTAGACACCCCAAGCCTATACATGTATACAATGACAACTTACTGCTGTAGGTAGACACCCTAAGCCTATACATGTATACAATGACAACTTACTGCTGTAGGTAGACACCCCAAGCCTATACATGTATACAATGACAACTTACTGCTGTAGGTAGACACCCCAAGCCTATACATGTATACAATGACAACTTACTGCTGTAGGTAGACGCCCCAAGCTTATACATGTATACAATGACAACTTACTGCTGTAGGTAGACACCCCAAGCTTATACATGCATACAATGACAACTTACTGCTGTAGGTAGACGCCCCAAGCTTATACATGCATACAATGACAACTTACTGCTGTAGGTAGACACCCCAAGCTTATACATGTATACAATGACAACTTACTACTGTAGGTAGACGCCCCAAGCTTATACATGTATACAATGACAACTTACTGCTGTAGGTAGACACCCCAAGCTTATACATGCATACAATGACAACTTACTGCTGTAGGTAGACACCCCAAGCTTATACATGTATACAATGACAACTTACTACTGTAGGTAGACGCCCCAAGCTTATACATGCATACAATGACAACTTACTGCTGTAGGTAGATGCCCTAAGCTTAAACAGATATACAAGATGGGAGTCAATGTGAAGATCAGGACGGACGCCTCTGTTAGATTGATTATTCGAGATGAATGCCACCCTCCCAGGGCGTATATGGCAAAAAAGGTGACCAGAGGCTGGACATAATGCTGATCCCGGCGTACAGCCTGGTCAACAGGGTCAGTTCTTTGACGATGTCACACAGTGACTGATGGCGGCTCCTGTAGACAGATCCAACGTGTAAGTTAGTTACGGTCTTAGTTGATTGAAATATTTAAAAAACTGAACTTCATTTTGGATTTATACAATTCAATTTCACTACAAAATGAAAAGCTACATTTATTTTTACTAATGACACTAATGTAATAATAATTGACTCAATCACACTTGTTAACTATTTTTATGAACGTCTAAATAGCACTTAATAATATAAATTTTCAATCGCCTCGAAATGGGAGGGGTGGGAGGGAAGATCATGATTGAAATAATGTTTAAAATTTTTTAGCAAATTGTGTAAAGTTGAGATTTGAAATGTTTAAATTATTTTCATTAAAATATTATGTTATTTAATCAATCCTAATTCTCTTACAAGCCAAACTGAAAACGGTGTCACTTAAATATTTCTTAAGTGAAAGAAAAAAAGATTTAAAATGACATAATATATTTCGTCTTCCTCAAATTCAGTTTCCGAGAAAATTTAAAACATCAAAAAGGCAGTTCATTTCTTTTCAAATGTAAAATAATTACAATTGAATCGGGAAAAGACCAAAAAGTTAAATAGTTATGTTTTGGGATTCGAATTTTAAAAAAAAATATATATTCGAACCTGAGTTGCGAGAAAGTTTCTTCCAGCTTTTTATCGTCTGAACCTCGGCTCAAGATCTCCAACATTTCCTTTGCAGTTCCCTTAAACTCACATTTCACGAGCTCGACTAGGCTTGAATAAAGAACGAAGAAGCCAGAGATGGGGGAGATAAGCAACAATGATGGAGCAAACGATGACGTATACCAAAACTACCGAACCAGTGTCCAGCTGGCTGACTACAGGGAACGCAACATACGAGCCCTCCCAAAACAGAAAACTGATGTGGACCGCAAAGCCATGAACGACAATAGCCGCTGTCAAGAAGTGGGTCACCGCGGAGGTGTATCTGGCAAGAGTGGTCAAATCACTGCTAAATCCGAATCGGTTGCCGTAAATACGAAGTGCTTTCATCACTTGGCCGTAGTAGAGGTGGCAAGTCAAAGATTCGAACATGTAGACAAGTGCCCCGTAGACGTTGAACAAATAGGATTGGATGAAGAACGACTTCGAGCTGTCAAAGGCGGGAACGAGGTAAACGAAAAAAGCCACGCATCGCGCAACTTCCGCCACGTGATTAACGGAGCTCATGATGGCGGTACAGACAGCAGCGATCTTTTTAGCACGCGCCCATCTATCGTGACTCTTTTCTTGGAGGCCGTGTCTAAGGACCAGAGCACATCTGCTGAAGGCCAACAACCCAAGCGGAGCACGTAGGACTTGTGCCAAGTTGTCACCTCTTTTCATGTTTCAATTATTTCTGAGGTTAAATTCCTTTTTTAAACTTTTGATAACATCTCACTAGTTTCTCATTTTCAGTATTACAGTGATAAAGTAAGCATTTTACACAAAAATTAGAAGCATATAGATCAATCAATAACTGTTGTTGTTGTTTTTTTAAATCCCGGCCTTGATAACTATGTGATTAATCAACCTATTATGAAGTATACCTGACCTCTCCTACCAACTCCTTGACTCCGTGAAACATACGCAATCACTTCTAATAATTTGATGAGTGATATGAACACATCTATTGGGAACTCTAAACAGATCGAACGAAAATATCACCAACTTATAAATCCAGTCCTCTTACCTGATGTACAGAAACTATTTAATGAATATTAAAATTTGACTGTCGACGAGAGTACACTCCATGGTAGCACTGACCACTTGAAATAGTGTTATTCCCTGTCTGGAGATACTTTTGTAATTTGTTTGTCAGACTGGTGACGTAAACGTTAGCGATAAATGGGTAGCGCACACCGATAAAAACATAGCTAATAGAATGTTAACAAGGTTTGCTTGCTTGTAACTGTGGTTTAATGTTTACATAATTATAGAGATAGCAACAAAGCCCGTCCAATAAAACATAATATGTTTGGCTTAAAATTATGGCTAGATAATCTACAAATGCAGATTTTCGGGCAAAAAAAACAACA
>CALYLW010001811.1:32500-95829 GCA_944989445.1 Ampullaceana balthica
TTAAAAACAATGCAGTGTGCATTAGCAGGACTCCACGTTTTCACGTGCACTGTTTTATTATCAAGAACACAGAAGTTAAGAATATAATATTAGGATCTACTAATTTACATAATTTAAACTAATTCATCTCAAGATTTCCGTACTTACACTACAAATGTTTTTTTGGAACAGTCAAATCTACGACAGGTTTCAGTTTCACTACTTAACTATGTACGCAAAACATGTCTGGTGAATAGACAATGTTGGAGGTGGGGGGGGGGAAGACCTATCACACCACCACGGACACAACCCATCACACACCATTGACACAACACATCACATGCCATTGACACAACCTATCACGCACCATTGACACAACCTATCACACACCATTGACACAACCTATCACACACCACTGACACAACCTATTACACACCATTGACACAACCAATGACACACCACTGACACAACCTATCACACACCATTGACACAACCTATCACACACCATTGACACAATCTATCACACACCATTGACACAACCTATCACACACCATTGACACAACCTATCACACACCATTGACACAACACATCACACGCCATTGACACAACACATCACACGCCATTGACACAACACATCACACGCCATTGACACAACACATCACACGCCATTGACACAACACATCACACGCCATTGACACAACACATCACACGCCACTGACACAACACATCAGACGCCATTGACACAACACATGACACAACATCGCTACAACTGAAAGAAAATCATTTCTTATGCCGTTATTTAAATTGATTAAAAAATTGAGCTGATATTCACCTGTTGTAACATCTCCGGTGACTGGACCGACCAGGTAGTCATCCCAACGGCTTCTGTGATCGAATGGGCCTGTTGTGGGAGGTGTGGTAGAGGGTATAATCATGAATGGATTAGGTCTAGATAATGTGCTAATACCCCACGAAAGATATTAAAATTGGGGATTGGCTTATACAATCACAGAGACATTGAGACGTAGGAGGACAGCGGAAATTATCGAAATAATTAGTCTTTCAGTAAATATGTTTGTATTCTATTTATTGTATAAATATAGATTTACCCTCCTTTTACTTCAAATTCAATAATATACATAATTTATCAAAGTTAAATTTAAAAAGCTGTCACCAGTGTAAAATTATTACAGGGTAAAATAAGGGAATTTAGGTTTTGACTTTTTTAAATTCCCTATATTAACTTCGCGGCCGTCTCATCATCTCTCTCATCATCTCTCTCTCTCTGTCTTGGGCTCGGCGGGCGGAAAAACAGAAGTAAAAAATGACCCACTTCCCATGATCCGATCGAACTGAAATTTGGCACACGGACCCGTCTGACCTAACAATGCATCGTATCAAAATTTCAGATCGATCAAACGTACCGTAATTAAATTAATGCATTTTTAGTTTATCCTTATATGAGGTATGTAATTCAAAATTCACTGTTTGTTATTGTTTTTTTTTCCCCACTTCCACGTGAGTTTGAGTTGACGCCGACCGTCGTGTTGACGCCGACCGTCGTGCCGACACCCCCTCACATCCCACCCCCCATTTATTAAAGACAAGGGACATCACTCGGTGTCAGTCTGTAAATGTTTGAAAATAATCAATACTGTTAGTTATGTCTCATATATAAGGGATTTATAGTCAAAAACTTTGTTTTTACGGGTTTGTTTTATTTAAAACCCTTTCATTAACTTCGCGGCCGTCTCATCATCTCTCTCTGTCTTGGGCTCGGCGGGCGGAAAAACAGAAGTAAAAAATGACCCACTTCCCATGATCCGATCGAACTGAAATTTGGCACATGGACCCGTCCAACCTAACAATGCATCGTATCATAATTTCAGATCGATCGAACGTACCGTAATTAAATTAATGCATTTTTAGTTTATCCTTAAATGAGGTATGTAATTTAAATTCACGGTTTGTTATTGTTTTTTTCCCACGTGAAATTTTGAGCTGACGCATTGAGGCGACCCAAAGAAGCGACGGGCGCTTTTGTTTACATTTTACGTGTCACTCTGAGCTCGGTCAAGCGAATCGGTGACCAGACTTTTCCCCTCTCCCCCCCCACCCACCCCTCCCCCCCCCACTAGGGTTATGATGCAAAGTTGAGTTAAGACAGATTCAGTCTGTAAATGTTTGAAAATAATCAATACTGTTAGTTATGTCTCATATATAAGGGATTTATAGTCATAAACTTTGTTTTTACGGGTTTGTTTTATTTTAGAGCTGATTTTCTTACCGTTGAGCAGTGGTTAATAAAGTATGTAAAAATTACTGCACCACTACAAATAATTAATATCATTGGCCGTGAAAGTCAAGATGTCATCTCCATGATATTTCCCCATTCAATTTGTTAAAATATTATTGACATTTGGCTGATGATTATAAACCCTTTTAAAGAAAATCAACAACATTTGGTAAATGACAGGTGATAATTATTTGAGTGTGTGTGTGTGCGTGTGTGCGTGCGTGCATGTGTGCGTGCGTGCATGTGTGCGTACGTGCATGTGTGTGTGTGTGTGTCTGTGGATCATGGGGACTACATCATTACAGGTACACAGAGGCGTCACTGGGGGGGGGGTGTTCGTTGGGTGCGTACCGCACCGGGTGACACCATCACAAGGGGTTGACACAAAAACGTAAAATTCTGTATGTTTCCATTATTTGGTACTGGCAGACTCGTAGGAGGCCTATGGGGGTAGTTCGTAAAAGGGTGACTCCATGAGTTACCACACTGGATGAAACCAGCCCTAGTGACGCCTCTGCGGGTACATAAAACTGCCCACCGCACTCGGCAGCCTCCCCCACAGCAAACAGAGCCACACGATGGGGAACATGCTCAGGGTCATCAACGTGGCCTCGGTGTACTGCTGGACTCTGGACAACTGACCGCTGCCCATGGCGTAGATGACGAAGAACAGGATGGTGATGCCGAACACAAGACTGACGGCAGCGAACAAGCGCGTTTGACGGCTGAGCTGGTGGGTCATGTGACACAGATGTTGGTGACGAGATCTGGAACGACACATTAGACGCACGCATGAATGTTTGAAAATGTGACTAGAAATTTTAAATTAAATGACCCGCTTAGGTTTGTAAATCCCAATGTTTATATTTTTAATTTTCCACAATTCTTAGATTTCAAAATAATTTGTAGATCTTTCCATCGCAACTGTACCAGTTTTATTTAATTGAATAAAAATTTGTTTAAGTCTTTGAAAGTAAATGGTGTAGGTTTAGAAAATACAAAAAATGCAAAGATTAAAAATAACGAATTCAACCCAAAAAAAAGGGAGATATGTGTAAAAAAGTTGATTTTTTTCCACTGAAATTCGTACCGGGAATTAAAAGTAATTTATTAGTATGAAGCACAAAAATTATCTAATTTCTACTAGCCTTATTTGTTTAAGTATTTCGTAAAATTACTGGACAGTGCATCCTTAACAAGAATCAAGTGACCATACCTGGTACGGGTGAACTCCCTTAACTTGACGTCACCACTCGTGTTGTCTTGCAACAACATCACCATATCCTTGTAAACCTCATTAAACTCCCCCTTCAGCAGCTCTACCAGCACCGAGTACAAGTGCAGGAAGACCACAATGGGAACGTAGTTGAACGCAATCGTGAAGATAATGAGATACCCAGCCAACACATACAGCGGGTCTTTCTGATCATGCACCGGGTACGCCAGGTAAGAATGTTCAGATCCGGCATATAAAAACACCGTATGAATCACCACCGTGTAACTGGTCACCAGGATGACCAGGAAATATGCGGCCCATTTCGATATCGCTTTCAGCCGCGACAGATTCGACGTAAAGCCGAAAGTCGTGCTGTAAATGTTCAAACTTGTCTTCAGGGCGGGGTAGTAGGTTCTCGCCCGGACCGAATCAAAGACGTAAACGGCCGATCCGTAGAGGATAAACACGTACGACTGTATATAAAAGGCTATGGACGTGTCGAACACAGGGATGATGTACACGAAGAATGCGATGGTTCTCATACAGTTGCCGCAGTGGAACAGTGCCAGCACGGCCGCCAAGAAGAGTTTCATCGCGTTTCTGAAAACGTTTGGCTTGGGTGACGTCATCTCGTTCGAAATAAAATACCCGCAGAACGCCAGCATATATTCCGGGTACCTCAACACGTCCGTGTGGTCCATTGTACCTCTAGCCATCTGTGCTTAGAGATTTTCCGTGCTTCTTCAACGTTGAGGATTTATCTCTCTTTAAATGCAAAATAGCAAAGGTAACATTATCTTTTGATAGGGTGTAAATCGCCAATTTTTGGAATCGTAAATCATCTAAAAATAAAAAAAATCGAAAGCTCTGAATTCAAATTCAATGTAGGAGGCCCGTAGTTGCTTTCTCTTTGCCACAATGAAAATTCCGTCAGTTCCTGTTACTCAACTGGTGCCAAGCTCCATCCTTCATTCTTGATGTTTCCATATTTGTCCAGAAGTTGAGAGATAGACATAAGATGTGCTATGGAAGCGGCTTATTCTCCTTAAGTGCAGTCCCAGGCCTTGTCACGGACGAATACCAAATAATACTGCATATACATCGATCTTTTAACTTGTAGATAATGTCTTTGACAATCCTATCAGTAATTTTACTATCTTTAGGAGCAGCTCTACTTTGTGAGGAAGAGAAATAAATTGTGTTTTAGGATCTGAATAAAGCACATAGGTGATTGTGTGGTGATACCACTACACTGATGTACTGACCATAGCGCCATTACATTATACGTTTAACATTGCGCAAATAACAAAGCTTTTTGTTAGAATGTTATGAAAGTCAGCAAATATTGATTTTTCTATACACCATTGGATTCACGCCACATTGTAGTTTATAGCAGAGAATAAAAGATTGGGTATCGAAATGATGCTGTCGCCCAACCATTGATAACAGACAAACTCTATGGTATCGTACACCGGTAAAAGGAATCGTTCATTATGATATTCTATAGAAAAAATTAATTGGTATCGATGTTTTGTGGATGAGCTCAGCCTAAAATGTGTTTCAGCTCTATTGTTTATCAGATGTTTGCTTGGGAAAAAGGGGGAGGGGTCTGTTTCAGTAAATGGATAGTTTAGTTAACAGCTAATGGACTTTGGTCTGTACAGGCGAACTTTGTCCTGCATTTCTGGACACTGGACATGGACAAGAATAAAAGAATTTAAAAAAAAATATTTAAGAATAAATTTTTAAAAAATATCCAAGAACCATTTCATAGCGAGGCTAAACCAACGGCATAAATGTCGCTAACGATATGTCAACAAATTTAATATAAATTATGCCAAGACAAATTAAGGTAATCAAACAAATAACATCTATTAATATTTGCAAGTCTGAGCAAACTAATTTTACTAATTCCTAACGCCTAACACCCTCTGTGCCCCATTCAGACAAACAATAACTTGACTCATTGTCAGCGCTGGTCTTAGCAATTGCGGGGCCCTATGCGTCTTAGTATGCGAAACGGATTTGAGCGGGGCCCAGTTTGGGTAAGGATACGGAATTAATTATGATAAAAAGTGAACTTTAAGAAAGGTGGGGCCCATAAAAGCGCGGGGCCCACTGCGGCCGTATAGGCTGCAGTGGCCTAAGACCGGCCCTGCCCATTGTTATATTTAAACAATGTCATAACTTAAATTTCACTGTGTGAGGGTAGGATAAATGTTTACAGAGAGGATGACATTTCACAATAATTCATTCATTAATCTTAGATAAGTAGATTGTAAAAAAATTGAACGTCCATAATTTTTCTAATTTTTTTTTCCCATTTAGAATCTAGTTTCGTGAGATGGAAATTTTGTAGTAAGAAAGAAGTAGGCTGGAATGTCAAATGGCTAAGAAGATAAATGTGTCTTGTGTCTAAAGGTGAGGTTCATTGGAAATAAATTCAACTCAAGCCACGGGTTAAAGTTTAACAGCAATTTAATACGTGAAATTGATTTTACAAATGTATCAGAAAAATTGGCTATAACATGTCAACAGGAGGTAAACACGATTGCAGAAAACACGCCAACTCCTCAACCATATTTAATACAATACTAGAGAGCTCTTTTAACACTAGAGGTGAACTCATATTTATACAAAGTTTTATAGTTATAGAGTTTGTGTGATATAGCGAGCAAGGATTAAGAAAATGTTTTAAAAAAATTAAAACACTTAAGGATGTGGATATGTGTCTTCTTAGGTCAATAAAGTACAAAATACACAAACCAATTGTGCAATTAAAACAAAAAATTTGAGCTTTATTTTAAACTAAAACGACAATAGATGTTTCGGCTAATGTGTTTGTTTTTGTTTTTCCTTTCATTTTATTTTACATGAATATTTTAGATTATTTTATGATATAATATGTTTTAAGAATTTAAAAATATGTAAGTACCTATTTTATATTATTGTACGTCTATTGTCGTTTTAGTTTAAAATAAATCTCAAATTTATTGTTTTATTGCACAATTGGTTTGTGTATTTTGTATTTTATTTAAAAGCTTTATCGCAGTCCCATTCTGTATGATATGTTAGGTCAATAAAGGTTTCAATGATTAGTAGTTCTCGGTGTCGCGTTTGATTTATTATTTACCTGAGTGTGAATTAGAATTGGCGGTGTTCTAAAAAATGTGAGTAGTGGAACTAGTTTTATACTTAATGTCATAGACCCCACACAGATAATAAACTTAAATTATTTCTAAAATCTTTTCATAGTAAAGTGAAAATAAAGGATGGAGATATGAATTGCATCTACAAGATGGATGTATGGCTTGACAAGAAGTGGCGTTGATAAGTCGTTTTTGGTTGACATGAATTATTTATGTCTCAATAATAATGCTGAATCTTTAATGATTGATAAGTATTTTCTTACCGAATGAGTAATTTTCTAATTAATACAGCGAGACGATCAGACATTTGTTTATTTCGTTTTAACCTTGTACATGTTTCATTTCCTAACATTCCTGTGTATATTAAATAAGTTAAAATTAATAACCCCATGCTTTATTGAAAGCATTCCATTAATTCTTCTGAAGTTGGGTAACAATGTTAGCACAAACATTTCAATGATATAAGTATTCACAAATAAATGAAAATACTCAACTAAACACATACAAAGTACATTAGAACATCAATGTCCCTTTTTTACTCTCAAAATATTCAATTTTAGCTCAGTTTCCTAACATATATTTAATGAAACAAAGTAAATATCAAAATTCCTGTCTACTATAAATTATTTTGATTTGTTGCTACTAACAGCAAACTATAACAACTGCTAAATTATGTTTGTAAAACGCCACCTGTTTTGTTAACAGTGTTGGTTAAGGCTCTAAATAAGTTACTTGTGCTGCGGCATATGGATATCTTACATATCCATATGTATCAAAAAGACGTCGGCATGTCATGCAGGCAGTGTCTTAAAATGCCTTACAAAGTGAGTTCTGTTTACACAGTAACGACTAAAATAGTCAGTCCCAGCGCAGTACACTTATATCATTGCTCGCACGATATTAGTCATTATTTCATACAAAATGAAATGTATAAAATCTATGACTTTATTATTTCATTCGCGTGAGTTGCTGCCATTGCACATACACATGCATTCATTTGGGGGTATTGTCTGTAGCTGGAATTGTAGCACCACTATCCCGTAAGTCACTAGAGTACCCAGTATCTGAAACAAAGAATACATTAAAATAATCCCAAGGTAGGATAACAACGAGTTACGTCTCTAGAAAAATACATCTTTTCTAAATGTTTTGGTTATATATATAGGGGAGGACTTTTCAAATATAACTTATTATCAAACACTTTTTATGTAACAAAATATTTGTTATAAAATATTGCATAATGGTAATTAGCTAAATTGTGTTCATTCGTTTCAAATACATATACATTTTCTCATATAGTTTCTTAGAAATGTAATTCACTTTCGCACACTTTTTACGTTATTTGACACGTGTAAATTTAGATAACAGCACCAATACAATATTAAAGGTAAGAAACTGTTGCCATGGGTATTAATTGCTTTACCATGATAGTAGTTGATGAGTCTACAGTACACAGACCATACAGGTTAATGCCCGTCTTAGTCATGGAGCACTCGGTGAAAAATATGTGGACCTTTGTAGAATAATAAAATAAAATTTAAATAAACCTTTTAATAATTTTTAAAAATAAATAATTAGAAGAGACCGTTTAAATGTAGAGGAACCCTAAATATAGTTAAGGATTTTTTTTAAAAATGCAGATGAAGGTTAAATGTCGTTGATTACTTTGCGAAGTTGCTATTTCTGCACTCGATGTGTCTCTGTGTCATATATTTATAGAACTATTTATTTATTTATAAAAAGTTGTTTGTTTGTTATTTTCGTTTATTTTTAGAAATTGAAATGGTATCTTTAAATTATGAACAAGAGCTTGCTCATTTATTTTCCAGAAATTTCATGTTTAAAAGTCTCACAATGGCAATAAAAAAATAATCACTTTCCCCACCCTTTCTCTCAATTACGTAGACGCTGCAAAGGATAATTTTTGTTTAAAACAAAAATGTAAGCAAACAGTTTATGCTCCAACAATCTAACCACGCAATCCAAATAGAAATAAGATACTTCAAAATAAAGACACATTAAAAACTAAAAACTTTGTAAACTTGAAAATGTTATATTCTTCCGTATTTGTCAGATGCCATATATTATATTTGTGGTACAAACAGTTTGTGTGGAGATGAGTCCAAATTTCCTATCACCGATTACTGCGATGTTTTCACTTTGTAAACATGGATTAATATTAATTAATATTTAATTAAGCTACTGAAGTATTAGATATTATATGGTTACATATTAAAACAATCAGACTTAGCCGTTAAACAATTATTGTGTTGTGAATGTACAATTAGTATTTAATTGGACCATCAACATAATGCTTTTTTTTATAGGACTATTTACTACAAAAAATGGAATCCAGTGAGCAATACCATTTGTAATAGCTGGCTTGACTTGTCGCTGATTGATGTTTCTTTCATGGACTGTGTGATGGAGGAAGCCTGAAAAGAATAGAAACAAATAGACTATGGCGGATTAAGGGGGGGGGTGAACGGAATAAAGCCAGGGCCCCCAAGGGTATAGGGGCCCCCAAATTTAGTATGTTATATATTTTATAATAAAGGTGGGAAAATGTTTACACGAATACCTGAAAATATCATAAATTTAAAAAATTAATAAAATCTTATCTATTAATCTGATCGCTATTCGGAACTGATTGTCTTAGGGGCCGTCCATAAATGACGTCACGCACCTAGGGGGGAGGGAGGGGGGTCACACTTTTGTGACGATGCGTGACGAGGGGGAGGGAGGGGGTTGAAGAAGTGTGACGTCACATCAAAAGGGTAACTTTAAATAAAACTTCCACTGAAATATTTGGTCGCTTACAATTTATTTAATGACTTTATTTTTTAAATTTTTTTTTAAATCAGTGCTTCTCATTGTGCCGGTCGGTAGGCCATCAGACGCTGGTTGGCGTAAGCTATCAAGACATGAAAATTAAATCTAATTATAATCCTTAAGTTTGAGAATCCACAAGATAACATATGAAATTGTTACACTGCGTCGTTTGATGTTGACATCAAAGCATTTGTGATGTAACCGCAGCTCCGTTTGGTTCTCTCATGAACTTTTTTGCCCGTTAACCCAAAATAGACAAGTTTATGTGTGCGTTACCCCCACCCCCAGACTCTAGGTTCTGCTCACATGACTCGGGGATTTGGGGGAGCGTCGTTAGCCGAAAATGCTACTGGTGAGTTTTACAAGCATGACAAGTGTCTAAAAATGATCTGAATAGGATTATGTGTAGATATTTTAAGTCAAAACGACACGGAATATCCTTTTTCTTTAAAAGGGTGAGGGGGGAGGGAATCTATTTGATAGAATTAAAAACGTTTTTAAGTTTGATATAATTGTTCGATTGGTTTTTGGTCAAACGCCCCTGGCCATTCTAGTCTTCTAGATCAGTGCTTCTCAAAGTGGTGGTCCGCGGACCGGTGCCGGTCCGTGGGCCATCCGCTGCCGGTCCGCAAATGTTCTTAAAAAAAGGACAAACAAAATTGTCAGTGCAGGGAAAATAGTGCACCGGTCTTTGGTGCAATGGCAAAAATTCCTGCCGGTCCGCCATACTAAAAAGTTTGAGAAGCACTGTTCTAGTTATAATGGTAAATGAGCCCATTTAAAATTAGTCAAGTATTCATTAACTTTATTGAATGCATCAAATTCTTGACATCCAATTCGAGAGGAGCACAAAACAACTTTTCTTCTTAGCTCAGTTTTTAAGGCATTAATTTTAAATATCACAGAAAGGATACGTGATACAGACAAGTCATGTGGATTAAGATTATTGACACTCGTGTCAATATAAATGAAAGTAGGGTAGATTTGGGTGTCTTCGTATAGTACGTAGGTAAGAAATCTACATAGTTGTCAAATTTTAAAAAAATGCATTTTCTGGAAGGAACCGGTTCAATAATGGGCATATGTTCCAAGCGTACACGTACACATGACGTATTTTAATATATCTAGTGGATTGTAGTGGATGTTATATGTCCCAAATGAGTCTGCATTGCCCCCAAGAATTCCCTTTTTGACCCCAGATGAGGTTATTTACCTCTGTTCGCCGACCTCTTTCTTACGGGATGCCCGTCAGTCAATTGAGGGATTTTTTTACAAATACATTTTAAAAATGTTATTTTTAAATATATTTTTTTCTAAACAAAGACGTTAACCGTGATGATTAATAGTCAATGTTTAATTTGTATGCATTAAAATAAATTATAATCTAAGGATGTTAACACAGTTCGTTTTCTGAAGGCCAGTTAAACGTTTTTAAAAAATGCTTCACGCGGGTTACGATATTACAATGTAGATCTTCACTAAATAAATAATAAATACTTAAAAAACAATAAAAGTGATTTGAAACATACTTATTTTGAAATAGAAAATAAAGTGTTTTATTAATTAATTATTTTTTTTTGGGGGGTGTCAAAGTTTTGTGACGTATTTTTAGAGGGGGGGGGTCTACGTTTTTGTGACGACGCGTGACGAGGGGGGGAGGGGGTCGAAAATCGGCAAAAATCGCGTGACGTCATTTGTGGACGGCCCCTTAGTAATCGAAAAGCCTGATTTGATAGGCTCAATTAGAGAAAATATTGAAAAATTTTAAAATACTATTTATATTTTTTTAAATTTCCATCATCCGTCAAGCTCTCCTGGCTGTGTGGAAGTATGTAGGCTTGCGGTGAAATCGATTTCGGGATCGATTCTCAGTGGGGGGGGGGTTAATTTTTTTAATATTTTTTTTTCACACTCAATTTTAGGATACCGGCAAACATTTTTATTCCTGTTTTTTTTTCATGAATAATCTTTTTGGCTGGGAAGGCCGATCCCATAGTACAGACAAAGAATGAGCAAGGAACAAATGGACAATATAGTTAAAAGTTACAGTCTTTTATTAGCTGCTAGCTAATATTTTATTTAAAAGGACGCTGACTGGATAGGGCCACAGTTTGAATTGCCGCCAGGGGCCCCGTGCAGTCTTAATCCGGCACTGCAAATAGACAAGGCTGTATCAATAGTGTTTCGGAAAAGTGTTGATTTTCATTAAAAACAATGTGTAACGCAAAAAGTACGGTAAATGTTTCAAATGGAGCCAAATGGATTCGGTTGTACACGCGACACAAACAGCTCCACCGAAAAGTACCGTGACTGAGTAAGAACGATATTAAGGAAAACAGGTAAAAAGTGGTCAAAGAAATTTCACCCAGATTCCAAACCATCTCTGTCCCGCGTGAAACTGCCGACACGGCCTCAAAAAACAAGTAGGGGTCTTAAATTCTGAAATGGTAACCTGGTCACTAAAACAGTAGCACACCTTTTTGTATGGTATACCGGTACCAAGGTTAGTTTGGCGCGCCAAACCCTGAAACTAGAGATGTTCATGAAAGTTACAGCGACATCTTTACGGTGTTACTCCTACTGCGATATGCCAGCAAAGGTTGAACGAATTTTTTGGGCTCAACTTCAAGGAAACGAAACAAGAAATACCCGTATTAGACGATCTAAGAAGATTGGTAGTACTCCTAACAAATGAATTAACCAGATCTTAACTAGTTGAAATAACAAGGACTAACTAACTAACAAGGGACTTACTGTTGAAATAACAAGGACTAACTAACTAACAAGGGACTTACTGTTGAAATAACAAGGACTAACTAACTAACAAGGGACTTACTGTTGAAATAACAAGGACTAACTAACTAACAAGGGACTTACTGTTGAAATAACAAGGACTAACTAACTAACAAGGGACTTACTGTTGCAGGCAGTCTGCCCCAACGAAGGCCGATGAATATGACCCAGACTAGATTGAGGGCAGCAATGAGAGCTTCATTGACGATCTGAGCAGTGGACATCTGACCGCTCCCCAAAGCGTAAATAACGAAGAACAGCACCGACAGACTGATGACCAAACTGACTAAGGCGTAGAGGCGAACCAAACAGCTGACCTTGTCAACAATACTGCAAAGGTACTGATGACGCTCTCTGGTGAGAAAAACTCAGACAAGTTAAAAAGTCGTGAAATATTATCGAAACAAACCAAATTTTGATTTTTTTCTAGGTCATGAAATCATATCTGCCGAAAAAATAATTTACATCAGAAAAGAAAAAGCCGTTCATCTTTCATATCTGTGGTCGCAGCGGTTGTTTTGCTAAGTAAACATGACTCGTATGCGATGCCATATAATACAGCTATGAGGTGCATGCCTTTCAGTGGTTACATTTAAACAAATAGAGCTTAAATTAATTAACCTCGCTGAAGCTACTTGAAACATGCTTTGCAAAAGTAAATCAGAAATTTACCTCATGTGGAGATGAAATGCATTTTTCCAGCTGCGAAATAATTCTCTTTAGAATACACCAATCTGTTATGGAGAACCATAGTAGTTTCAAAACCATACAATGCATGAGATCACCCTTTGTAATTAAAAATTTGTTATTCATTCTTACGAATTATCTAAGGCTGTTTCTCGAAATGGCAATTGTGTAAATTTAACACATTTGATAGAAAGTTTTAAGAACATGCTATTTGTTATTTTTTTTTCGGATGTGGTCGTAAACAGCTTCTACAAACGTGTCTTAATCACCGTCCACAACAAACAGCGTATAAAACAGCGTCTACTTCGATAAAGGAATTGGTAAGAAGGAAGATGGTCCCAGTAGAGCAAGCTTTAAACACACATTTTTTTATCATTTGTTGTTTTAAAAATATCTCTCTTGCCATGTTTATCAAAAATGTAAAGATGACAAATCAATAATGAAATTAAGATATAAAAAGGTCTACCTGACACGCATCAGCGCTTTTAGCATATCGTCTGAACTCAGGTCACTATTCAACGTTTTGGCTGCCTGACTGTGAGCACCTTCAAACTCTAAGGCCAAGACCTCCACCAGGACCGAGTAGAGTATGAAGTATCCACATATCGGCAGGTAGGTCAGCGGCGTCAGAAACGTGATCAGAAATCCGCCAACGACAAACTCGGTGCCTTCCTTGTCGTGAAACGGAAATATAAAATACGGCTTCTCCACGCTGACGCCCGAAAACATGAACACAGTGTTTGTAATGATGGTTGCACCAAACACCCCCACTGCCATACCGTAAGTCACAGCCTTGGAGAAGCAGCAGACGCGGCGCAAGCTTTTCTGAAAGCCGAAGACTTCTCTGTAGTGGCCCAGGGCATCGAGTATAGACGGGAGGTAGAGCTTGGCCATGAGAGACTCAATAAAGTAGACGACCGAGCCGTAGCACAGCAGGACGTACCACTGGAAGAAGAAGGCCAGCTGGTTGTTGAACCTCGTGAAGAAGTGAGCCTCGAACGCCAGGCACCTGACACAGTTGATGATGTGGAGAACGGCGAACAGCAGGCGATAGGCCGTCAAAAACTTGGACCTTGAAGAACTCAACCGGCTGTTGTGCGACAAGGCGTAGGATTTGATGGGGACGAAGCAGCCGCAGACGACCAGCAGGTTCATGGGGTAACTTAACACAGACATGACGTCGGTATTCATCGTAAGATGTGTATTACTTGAAGCTTTGAAATAAGACCTGCAAAATACAAAAGTAGGATTTTAATTGAGCATTCAACTTAATCTTGTTTAACATCTGTTGACTATTTATTTATTACATAAATGTCAAAATAATTTTGATATATTGTTATCTTTAGCTTTGTAGCAATGCGAAATGTATACAGTTTATTTTATTTTTTTTAAACAAATGAGTGGAGCTTTTGAAACATACGTGACCGAAAAAAGAAACCGTGAAATAGTTGCTACGCAACTTGTAACACGAGTAGAAAATGTTTGCTCGGGGTACCTGCCCTAGATTGTGAATGACCGAACCTCCGATAAGCCGCCATGAATCCGTCAATACTATTAACACAAGGTCCACGCAATCACGGTGTTTAACATGTGAGATCAGATTAATTCAGGGGTTCTTAACTTGTCAGCACCACCTCACCCAAGCCAATTTCAGTTCTCCCTGTCTCCATACATTTGGCTTGGTTAAAAAAAAATATTTTCTAATCGTTTTAGACTTTCTGGAATAGGAAGAGAATGAATAACAAAAAGTATGCCGTTATTCACTGCTTAATAAATAAAGGTAAATAAGGATTTCTTAAAACCACGTTTTTATAAGTGGACTAAAAAGAAGATACTAATTTAAAACTTTTACGTTAAAGTACTTTCATCTCATATGACTAAAAACGTGGGGCGGGTGTTTCGTATAAAACTTAAATGGAGATCTATAATGAGAGAATGAGTGAACTGCAAATTTAAAACCTCATAAGCGCCCGCTTTTTAAAAATTTGCTTATACTTGTGCTTCTATTTCTTACCTTTATTTATTTTATTCTTTTTAGTCCACTAATAAAAACGTGGTTTTTAAAAATCTTTTTAAAACTCTGTTTATTTTACCCAAAACCTCATCAGCACCCGCCCAACGTTAATAACACGGGAATGGCGATGAGGTCACGGGGTGAACAGTGAACTCGGCACGTGATATCTAACAACGGCAGTCGGATATAGATGCTTATATAGTGATAAATACAAAAATGCATTAATTTAATTACGGTACATTCGATCGATCTGAAATTTTGATACAATGTATTGTCATCCAAGATCTATCTGTGGACAAATTTTGAGCTCTCTAGGACCATCAAAAGTGGTCACATTGGCAAATTTGAAAAATTGCGGACAGACACGAAAGCAGTTAATAAATAAATAAAAGTAAAAAGGTTTTTAAAAACCACCTTTTTATAACTGGACTAAAAAGAAGAAAATAATTTAAACTTATAAGTTCAAGCACTTCAATTCATTATGACTAAAACGTGGGGCGGGCGCTTATGAGGTTTACCATATGCAGTTCATTCATTCTCTCACTTATAGATGTCTCTTTTGCCTTCTAAATTATACATTTTTAATTTTTATACCAAACACCCGACCCAAGTTTTTAGTCATATTAAATTAAAGTTCTTGAACTTATAAGTTTTAAATTATTATTTTCTTTTTAGTCCACTAATAAAAACGCGGTTTTTAAACATCCTTTTTTACATTTATTTATTTTACTCTTTTTAGTCTAAGTGTATGCTATGGTGAGTTTTGAAGTATTGATCATGTTCAAATATAATACACATTGCCCAACAAACATTTTATAGACTGAAGTTGACTGATCACCCCTTGATGTTAAACATGGTTGATGTGGTCGGGGCTGGTGTGAACTCGGCACGTGAATGTAAATGTAAACAATAGCAGACGGATAATACCGATGCTAATATAGAGATAAACTAAAAAATTCAATAATTTAATAACGGTATATTCGATCGATTTGAAATTTTGATACAATGCATTGTCATCCAAGATCTATCTGTGGTAAAATTTTGAGCTCTCTAGGACCATCAAAAGGTGTTTAATTTTACTTTGGAAAATTTGAAAAATCGCGGACAGACACGAAAGCAAGTTAATAAAAACGTGGTAAAAAGACGAGACACATTGTTAATCAAATACCATGTACATGTCTTTCCCTATCCGATGATCATTTGTAAATCTTAAACAAAGATAAGTCTCATGGAATAAGAAGTTTTATTTGTTGGTTGAGCAGCGAATTGCTAGCTACATTCAACTTCTAGGACTTTGGAACTTAAAAAAATCTCCAGTTCTATATAAGTAAAAGTACAAACGATATGTGAGATGCAGTTTTAAATTAGGCCGCTTTGATATTATAAGGACTAGTCACAGCATCGTTTTACATTACATCATTCAGGAATATGGTTGAATGGGATCTCTCTCTCTCTCTCCCTCTCTCTCTCTCTCCCTCTCTCTCTCTCTCTCTCTCTCTCTCTCTCTCTCTCTCTCTCTCTCTCTCTCTCTCTCTCTCTGTGTGTGTGTATGTATGTGTGTGTGTGTGTTGGGGGGTGGTGGAGGGGTAGCTTGTAGAGCAGTCACGTGTAGGAAGGAAACACATTTAGCTTCTGCCTTCAAATCATGGGAAGAACAAAATTAAATGTGGGTGGGGAGGGGCGTTCTCGTCTCTGCCATCTGATAGTTTAGAAAACCTTTTAAACACAGTCAATTGCTCGCTCTCACCTGGAACTTGGGACCTACTATTGCACCCACAAGGTGGGGGGGGGTAATCACCTGGGACTTTCTATGGCACCCACAAGGGGGGTGTAATCACCTGGGACGTACTATGGCACCCACAAGGTTGGGGGGGGGTGTAAGAAAACGCTTAGAATATTAATTGATTGAGTGTTGTATTTTGTCTCTTCGGTGTTGATCGGGGATGTGTGGTTAAGGATATTGATAAAATTTGCTCATTTAAAAACTGCTATGTAACTTTCAGAATTATAATCATGGAGCTTGGATTCCGCCTGGCAATAAGTTCATTGTAACCTGATGCAAATGTTCGTATACAACTGAATACTCAAAGCATGGAGCTTAGACGCAAGATTCAACTGTTTATTGGTACAGGGCACTCATGGAGAGCTGTTTGTTCGTGCAAGATTCAACTGTTTATTGGTACAGGGCACTCATGAAGAGCTGTTTGTTCGTAACAAGCTCCTCGGAATTATGTTGTTAAAACAACAAATGTTAACAAATGATGTTAAAATAGAAAGTCACTACTTTTTTTTTAAAGTTCCTTTCAGACAACTTCTCCAATAATTGGGTGGGTTATAATCAGTGGCGGATCTAGATTTGTCTGCGTGGGGGGGGGCAAGCCGACCCCCCTGCCCTATAGCTAAATCCGCCACTGGTTATAATATGAGTGAAGCAATGTGAGAAAATCAATGCAAGCTTAGTTACATGCGAAATAATGCCAAGCCATTTGTTGTCAGTTATAATTTAAAATTATTTATGTGTTGTACTGACATTACAAGCTGTTTACATACCAATCACACACAAGTTTCCTATTGAATGTTATTGTTTAACTGTGACATCATTGTTACAAATAAACGAAACCATCTAAATCGTTAAGGACTCTTATAAGATTTTCATATGGAATTGATTAATATCTAGCACATACACTGTTTCGAAAAAAAAAGTAAATAATTTTTGTGCGAAAAATGTTTAGTGAGCGTTATAAATAAACTGAATGTTTGAATATTTGGCTGAAATAATTATCATCAAGAAGAAGCTCTGTAGTTTCTTCTTGATAAATGAGGAGGTTTTAAACATAAACGCTTTATATCGCGTTCAACGTAAGATCATAATTTTCACTTATTTACTTGGGTCAATTAGGAAAATTAACAAAGCAATGATGGGACGGAATGAAACGAAACGTTGAAGTATGACATGTTAATAGAAAAACTGTAACGTTTTAACTTACAACATTTACCAACTTCTGAATATTTTAATAAAACGCCGTGTTTTTTGGTGTCATTATGGCTGGTTCAGGGTATATCATATAAAACTAATTTTTCCTATAATCCAACGTACAAAAATCATCGCCGTTTCTTGAACCTTTAAGACGAAATCCCTTATTTGCGCCAAGGGTCCCTATACATTTTTACGAAGTCAAAATTATTTCCCATGTTATTCGATTTTACGTGCAATAATTTAAAATTTTACTTGATGGATTACTTTAAAATAACCCCATTTTTATAGTTTGTTGCCAGGGAATTAATTCAATATTGATTCACCATTTTGAACGACATAGACTGTTAAGAAAATGATCTTCCTAAATCGAATTATTTATTTTTAGATAACTAATTCTAGCGTAAGATAGAGAGATACTTGTGTTAATGTATAACAGAGAAATCATGAACAGTTGTATGAAATAACTGACAAACAAAAGATTGAAAAATTAAAATGGCAATACAATTTATTATGATGGTTCCGTCGCGACATGGACATTTTAGACAACAAAGTATATTAACGGATTTTGATCATTAAACAGAGCATTAGCACGGATTCCATGTTGACAGTTTTGAAACCAAAAATATGTTAAGGTTATTTTTAGTTTCACAATAACTTTTCTCAATGTGCTTTTGAATTCTTTGAGATTACCCAGATTTTAAATGCGTTAAAATATTTTTTGCACAGATGGGACCATCACCATCAGGCTACGATGGCAGTACAGGGATAGTTTCATTATAACGACACTCCATCTTGCTGCCATCCTTCTGAAAATCTATCACCACGATGCTGTAGGTGACCAGGGCCCCGACAACCTGGGAAAAATTATTGGGTGGTACCAATTAAACTGTGCATATATAAATTAAGGCTTCGGAAATAAACGATTAATCAATCGATTAATCGTTAATAAATTTTATCGACTAAAATTAATTTGATCGATTAAAATTCGATTAAAATTTAAGAATTTTTTTTTCTTTCTCCAATTTATTAATACAGTAATCTATTTTTTTAAAAATACTTTTCCCTCGTATTATTAGTATTTATTTAGAGACATGCATACGTAAACAAAAGGTTTTTCTTCCTTATTTCTTGCATTGCAGAACGAATTTGCTGTGATATGTCACAAAATTTGGAAGCCATGGAATTGCCGCGACTTAACCGATTTCGCGGAATAATGAATCGCAACTTAACGAGATCTATATATGCGTTATAAAAATATAATTTATTGAAATCAATCGATTAATCGATTAAAATTTTCCCGATTAATCGAAAAAAATTTTTTATTCAGTACCAGTCCAAATGTATAAATAAATATATATATATATATATATATATGTATATATATATATATATATATATATATATATATATATATTTATATATATATATATATATATATATATATATATATATACACGCACACACACATACACAGAAACGTTCATGGGTAGGGCTGTAAATATTGTTGAGAAAAGCTTCCTGGTGCCCGTCCGAAATTTGAACGTATACCCGAGTTACAACTGCGAAATGCCTTAAAATTTTCGCCGTCATGCCCGCTATTAGCATTATTTAAACTTCTTAGTTTATTATGGGAAAATTCAAATTTTAGATGCAATGAATCAGCGATGTAAAAATGATGACATTGAAATACTACTATAGTAATGTAAAAACAATGAGCAGGGGTGCCAAAGTAATTTTTTTAGGGGGTTGGGGCTAAACAAAGTCTTTTAAAGATTAAGGGCGGTAATTGTATGAAGACATAGCGGGTTATTTCTAGTTCAACTGTTGTAATTAACCAATCTTTCCGGGACTTGCCCCTACTGAGTGGACCCATCCTCAAGCATTTAATTTTGTTATTATAGTGAAAATCTTTCAACGATTGAAATATTTAATTTTTTTTAACCCAAGAATATAGCATAAAGAATGGGGGGGGAGTGGGGGGGGAGTGGAGACATGTGCGAGTGGGAGAGATTAGATAAACAACACTGGCTCGTCTCAATCGGTAACAAAGATGTGCGGCGTATTTTCAAAGTAAAGGTCATTTCTGTCATTTCCTGCTCTTCCTAGTTCAAGAACCAAACGCCTTTTGTTTTAAAGGATCTGTGTTTCATGTTCCAAGAAAAAAAGTGTATCAAAAAAAGTGTATATATTGTAGTTTGTCTGGACCGTGTTTTATTGCAGTTTGACAGGTATTTCTTTTTAAGCGTTTTCATGTTAAACATATTCACTGTAAGTATTTCAAACGAAAGTTTTAATTTGATAAATTATTCGCGAGCCGAAATGTGAACATAGAAGAGCTGCAGTTCGACCACCGTTGGTTTAGACATTGCAGTGACATTTTCGCGGGTACTCGGGTGCAATTTTACTAGCCGGGTAACCGGTACCCGGGTTCCGGGGTACCCGTTGACAGACCTATCATGGGTCATTTGTGTGTATTCCTTCGAAATTCCTATTTCATTTTTAATTACAGATTTTTTTCTCATTTCAGAAATATTTATATTGTCTCGTTTGATATTACTCAAATTTTTGTTTGTTTGTATTATAGATTGTCTCCTTAATTCATATTTTCTTTAAAGTCAGATGATGCTTTTTAAAAATATTTCATTTAAATTGAAATCCAAAATTGAAATAAAACATTTGTATGCGATAATAACATGACTTGCTTTAAGTTTTAACCTACGATTTGTACAAAGTAACCGAATTATGTTTAATATATCGACATAAAATCCCTACAGTTAAAACTAATCCTAAAATTGCGACAAAAGTTTTTTTGTCCAGTTTCCCCTTTCCCTTTGTATTCTTACCACGGCTATTGTGTTGGAGTCTATGGTCATGACACCATACAAGTCAACGCCAATTCTTCTGGTCGATACTTGGCTGATGAAAAGATGAATCTGAGCAGTAAAGAAATTTAATTCATCAACTAGTAAGCATTACGTGTATCTATATTTCATTTTTAAAATTAATTTGATGAACATTCGCGACTAAGATTTTCTCAAAACTGTCGTCCGCTATTTTCTTTTATCTCACTTGCAAAGAACATGGAGTTCAAGGGTTCCCATTGTTTGACGACCGTGATCACGAGATATATCTTAATATTAAATTTTTGAAAAAAACACATTTTCTATTCTAAAGTAACTTTGCGCACGTAAATGTTAAAGAATGGCAGAAAAAGACGTGAATAAAAGATACACCATTGGTGCTGTAATCAAAATATTACGGGCATAACTTACCTGTTCTGTTACAGGCATAACTTACCTGTTCTGTTACAGACATAACTTACCTGTTCTGTTACAGACATAACTTACCTGTTCTGTTACAGACATAACTTACCTGTTCTGTTACAGACATAACTTACCTGTTCTGTTACAGACATAATTTACCTGTTCTGTTACAGACATAACTTACCTGTTCTGTTACAGACATAACTTACCTGTTGTGTTACAGGCATAACTTACCTGCTCTATTACAATCATAACTTACCTGTTTAGTTACATCCATAACTTACCTGTTCTATTACAATCATAATTTACATAATCTGTTACACGCAGTCATAACTTACCTGTTGTATCAATGGATCAGACTGTCCGGACCAAGAGACGAGATCAAATGCCTCTAAGGTGGACGAAGCCTGTACAGTAAACAATGACGATATTTACAGGGATATCATGGCAAGACTCTGACACAAGTTAAGATTATTTTTACTAATGCAAATTGATTGACATTTTTAATTTTTTAAAATAAATATTTAAATACATACATATTTATTTTAAGAACACAATAAAGAAGAATATTTTTTTACCAACAAATTACTAGAGAAACATGACGTCCTTATATACAATAAGGCTGTTGTCTGGAACCTTTAAAACAGAACTAAGAATATTACAAAGTAGGGCTGCGGAATTTTAACGTTAATTTCTTGATTAATCGTTAAAATTTTTAAAGATTACATTTTTTTAACGATTAGTCGACCCACCACTTATAAATATATATAAGTCAAAAAGTAAAATATTTAGGCTGATAAATATAAACTAATTTCCAGACGATTACAGGAACATTTTGGCTTTAAACAATTGACTGAAGTAAATGTTCAAAATGTTGATAAGGGTTATTGTGTCAATTGAGAGAAATCGTTTGCCTACCATGCAATGTTCCCTCTCAGTCTAAGCTTCGTTGGTCCACGTTCAAAGTTTAAAAAAAACGCGTGTGCAAAGTTGCACAACGTCCATTTTTTGTGCACTATTTTACATAATTTGCTGCGCGATGATTCTATTCTCATGCATGGCATCGGTCAAATATCTGCGCAGCCACGCTACTTAAAGGGAGCATTGCTACCATGGTTCTAACACTTCGCTTACTTATCACCTGCAAGCCAAACATCCACTACATAATCAGAAACTTCAGCTGAGACAATCTAAAGCTATGTGAACGATTGTTCAGCTCGGCTGGTTATATTGTCAATAAGACCCGCTCATCACTTGAACCAAATAATGTCAATACACTTGTCTGTTTGCCTTGTTGGTTAAAAGATGTCATATAAAGATGTCATATAAAGATGTCATGTAAAGAAGACATTCCAGCGTTATTTCGATTTTCGACAAGTACGTTTAATAAATGTTACCTATGACACCATGAATTTCAATTTTTGACTTTAATCGAAATTAACGATTAATCAAAAGTTAAAGATTAAATTTAAATTAATCGTTAACAGCCATATTACAAAGCCATGACTTGCAGTTCAAGTCAATGAAAGCAAGAACAATATCTAATTGTTCTTGCTACGGATAAATAGTGACTGGAAAAGGCTTCTACAAGGATCAATTGAGGCGACAATTGACGAATTTCTTCTATTGTCTCCGGTTTTCCAACCTCAAGTCATTGAGACCTCCGATATGGCAGCCCTGCAAAATATCGTCTCCATTGATGAATTGGAATACCCTAAAAATTCATAGAACCTATAATGATCAGAGAACCGATCTTAAGCCCTTAAGAAATATGAGAACAAGAAAAAAAAGGGCGGTCAAGACCGTCTTCAATGTAAGACAACATACTCACAGCTACTGGCAGGCCTCCCCAAACAATGCAGACGAAAACCAGTGCCGAGATGTTCATAAAAAGAACCCCTACTTCTATCCCGATCTGGCCCGCAGACAAATGACCACTGCCCAGTGTATAAATGACGTAGAAGATGATGAGTATTGAGAAGACTATGTTCACAGATGCACCGAGTCGTGCATGGCCACTGACTTTGTGGGTCATGTGACATAGTTGCTGGTGACGTCTCCTGGTGAAAACAACGGCATATGTTGCTAAGTATGGAAAAACTTTATACAATTTTTTTTAAAAGAAAACTACATTAATATAATTATATGATTTTAATTAGGATTTTATTAACCTTAATCAGAAAATAAACTTCTTTTTAAAAAAACAGCAAATTCCTTCAAAATATTTGTTATATTTTTTGCAATCAGTGTATCTAATTAGAGGATGTTATTCTTCAAGATAATAGTAATAGATTTTGTCATTCAAATTATAAAGCTGTAATTTTTGCGTTACGTTATTTTAAATGCATGTAAGACCCCAGTACCCCAGTGGTATTTGAGTGATGCGGGATACTTCCCTTGACAGACTGGATACTTCTATTGGAGACCGCCCCCGGTCAACATAGAAGAAACGTCTTGGGGCGTCCCAGACGTCCGGTCCACAGAGGGGGCTAATTGAGACCTTGGAGAAGCGGTGTTTGGGAAATAAAGTGTTAAGAGCTTCGTCTTGACAACTGACTGTTATAATTATTCTATATAGTGTAGTGATTTCTTACCTCTCCAGAAGAAATGCGTCTTCGTCGATACCCTCCGGAGAAGTGACGACTTTTCTCAGTTCGTCCCGCACACAGTAGAACTCAGATTTGATGATGTTTATAAACAATGTGTTGATCATAGTAAACCCGGGCACCGAGAAAAACACGAGCGTCGTGGTGACGCCAAACACGACTTTACCAATCGTGACGCCGAGTGCCGACTCCCCTTGAAACGGGTAGATGACGTCCAGCTTATTTTTCTCTGACGCGAAGATAGTAAACCCGTACGCGCCGATTGAATAGAAGAGTACCATTACGACCCAGAGGCCGAAAATCATCTTTGTGACTTTACGAAGCCAAGACAAATCCATGCGGAATCCGTAGTTTTCTTTGTATTGTAGAAACGAATCGTACACGTCACGGTAATGATATCTGCACACGACGGACCCCAGGGTGAAGAGGAGTGAGCTGCAGATGTGAAGGATAAAAAACTGGAGTGTGATGGCCAAATTGCTGTTAAATACCGGCGCAAGTTGCACGATGAATGCGAAACACCTGAAGGAGTTGCCCACATGAATTAACGCTATCAGGCTTGTGTACATCAGCTGAAGAAATGTTTTAGTTTTTGACATTCTCGTCGCAATACGAAGAGTGTTGAGCGGAATGAAACAACCACAGAGCGCCAAGAGGTGGACAGGATTCTTGAACACGTCATCGAAATCAAGGCCACTGGCCGCCATTACTTAACTTACTTGTAAATAACTTTAATATATCGTTCGAATACTAGCTAGCAAACACACGGAGCAGACTAAGTTTTATATTTCATACAATAAGATATGGAGATATCACTGGCCTAATCCTTTCAAATAAGAATATCTCCCACTACGAATGAAATCATCTCAGTATTGGAAAATTTCAGTCCATTATCGGAAAAATTGGTTTCTAAAACAATGGCTGACAAATGCTATTAGGAGAGTAAATAAGCATTAGTACAGCAAATATTAGTCTGTTAAACCCATTGGTTATATTGACGAAATGCTTCTATATTTATGTTATGTAAGAACTTTGACTTGCAATTTGTTATAAATTCATTCATTTTTTGTTACATGTATGTTCACGTGCATACTTTTCATTACTTTATATTATTTATGAAACTCAAATTTATTTTGTTTGAAATATTTGTTGACTCGTACTTGATTGGGGAATAAAAATCTGTCTGAGGGTGTGTCCATTCATATGCTGGGTGGGAGAGAATAGATTCATTCACGATGTCCCTCCTCTACTTTTATTGAGGGAAATCATTACTAAATATCTACAGAATTTGTATTGTGGATGCCCAATCTCACGCTGGTATCAAATCTAGAAACGCCTTTCTGAAATTTATCTCCCAGCGTCAAATTACGACCAGGGTCGCTCACAATTCCGCCTTTCTTGCTTAAAATAAAATAAAAACTTCATTCAAATTGTTGCAACACTTAGGACGGCTGCCTCCAAAAACATGCCTATCCCCCCCCCCGTATAAATTGCTCAGACTTGTATTAAAACATATTCTCTAGTTGGGAAGGAGGAGGGGTACTTATCAATGTCACTTTTGCTTGCCATCAAGAGGTCTCCAAGGGGGTACGATTAACAGAAATGGGGAACAGTATTTTATGAGTTCACTTTAGCTAATTGTTGTTGTTGGTTTATTCATTCTATCATTAAAAATAAGTCAAGACCACCATTTTGACAACTAGAAGCAGGAGAGAAGTAGAAGTGCACAGATGACAATGCCCCCCTCCCCCCACCGGAAAAAAGCTTTTTTTTTGTTGCCATTTCCAAAACCAAAGATTCGTGAGTGGTCCGAAGAGTAATAAATGCCAACCATGATTTTTAAACATAATTTGAGATTAAGTGCTGCGTTTTAACATGCCCTTTTTTTAATGTGCCAGGGTGTACCATATATTGGATTAAAGGTTTAGAATTGAAAAGACTGAATGTATCGTTAAGCCACTTTATTGAATCTCTCAAAATTATAAACCAAAAAATAAGAATAAAATCTGGTCATCACAAAAATCAAATTGAACAACTCATGAATATAATAATTATATATAAGTCGAAATATTACCATGATAATTATATATTTATAACATAATTAAATTAATCAACTTAATAACATTCAAATGGTGGACAATTGTTAAAGAGACACATAAATACATACACAAATCAACATATTGACAATTTTTTATTCTTACGAAAGATTAATCGAAAATTATTCAGATGTCAGTCTTTATTATTGGAGTGATGTAATCATCATTCGGTATAGTTCCAATTAAAGTTGGTATAAATTATATTAGTCATTGGTCCCATATTTATATGACTGCTATTGGTAAAATTAAATTAAGCGTATGGTGACATCTCAACTGTTTGAGATAAAGTGATAATTTCGTTATTCATATAGAAAGAATCGTAATAGCTAAATTGTTTTTTAATCAATTTTTCACTTGAGGATTTACTTGACTTCTTGCAAAACTTCTTGTATAAAAAATTACAATGTTAATAATTTAATTAGATTTCAAAAACATGAGGTTACAATTTTATTTTTTTTGGTATTTAACCATAAGTGACAGTATCTGATAATTTGATGAATGTAAGCATACAAATCTCGTGAGGAGACCACCAATAATAAAGAAAACTTAATCTGTACATTGGTATTGGCAAGAAAATGATTTGTTTTTACGAGGTAAGATCATAACGCATTGTGTCATTTGATAATAAAGTTAATAAACGTTCACTAACATTTTTGACACTTTCATTTCCATAACATTGGTCAATTGATGTTTTTGCGCAATTCGAAAAGGACCATCTGAACGGTACGTGGTTTTTGAGAGCACTATTCTGAAAATGTTTTAACAGCGGAACTAATTTTAAATACCTAGGTAAATAAACTGATTTTGATCATTAAACAACACATGGGCGCAAATTACGTCTTAACAGTTTTGAAAACAAGTAAGTGGACACATAGGGGACGCGGTGGTCGAGTGGCAGCGCACTGGACTGTCGTACCGATGGTCACGGGTTCGCATCCGTGTGAAGGCAATGGCTTGTTCCCGGGGCCTAGGGCGTCCCTGAGTCACCCCGCTCCGAATGGGTACCTAACACTACATGTAGTTAGGCGGCTGGGTAATGCGTGGAACCCACAAAGCCGTGGCCTGTGAATGCTGCATCACTTGCCAACAGATCATCTGTCATGGTCTGTGGACGCAATTATCTTCTGCATAGAAGGAGCGTCTGTATTGATAAGATGAAGATAATTTATTTTTATTTTCACAATTATTTTTCTCACAATAAAAAAAAATTATTTGAGATTAATGATATACTAAGCGCGTTAAACATATTTTTGGACAGTTTGGTCCAACATCATCAGGCTATAAAGGCAGTACAGGGATGGTTTCATTACAATAACAAGCCATCTTGTTGTCATTCTTCTGAAAATCGATTACCACGATGCTGTAGGTGACAACGGACCCGATAATCTGAGGAAAATTATTGAATAGGGCCAATTAAACAGTAAATGAATATATTGAAAATGTTCATAGGTCAAATGGTGTATGTATTCCTTATAAATAATATAAGATTTTGATATTTTTAAAAATTCAGATTTTTTTTTACGCTTCAGAAAAAATCTTTCTAGTTGCCAATTGCTTCTGTTCTGTTGAAATTGTTGTAGGCTAGATTGACTTTGTAATTCATATTGTTTTTAAAGTCAGATCATGCAATTTAAAAAATATTTAAATTAAATTGATTTGCAAAATTCAATTTACATTTTGTTGCTAGTATTATTAATAGATGATTTTCACTACGTAACTTTTCTACATTAAATATATCCTCGCAAAAATCCCCTATTGTTATCAATTACAGTCCTACAATTGCGACAGAAATTTGTCCCTATAGTATAGTTACCACGGCTATTGTGTTGGAGTCTATGGTCATGACACCATACAAGTCAACGCCTATTCTTCTGGTCGATATTTGGCTGATGAAAAGATGTATCTGAAGTTAACAAATAGAAAAAATTTATTTTATTTTATATGCAATCAACAAGTAAGCATTAGGTTGATATATAATTCAATTTCCAAAACACAAATTGATTAACATTAGTAGCTAGGAGTCTCACGATTGCCATCCACTACTTTTTTATGACTAGAAAATGGAGTTTAAGTGCATCTTTTCTTAGACAACTTTGATCACGTGATAGTTTAAAAATAAACAACAAAGAACATTGATAAGAAACACGAAAGTTTTCTCTTCTTAAATAATAACACGCCTAGCTTATATTATCATAATTTATGAGTAATGTTAGCCCTATTTACTAATTCAATTGTTTTTTTCAATTTAATTTTTAAAAACAACTTAAGTATCTTTCTGTATTAAGCAGGTTATCAAATTTTCATATTAACGTTAACAATAGATCAAAGAATCAATTCGACTGGTGTTTGTTAAAATGATGCAAGTTAATTGAAGGTAGTGTTTTTAAGTTTTGTCCCTCAGCTTTTACTCTTGGTCTGTTGAAGGTATGACTTCGCGTTTTGATATTCGTATTCCATTATACCGGTTCTGTTACACACATAACTGTTCCCTTACAGACAGACTTACCAGTTCTGTTACAGGCATAACTTACATGTTCCCTTACAGGCATAACTTACATGTTCCCTTACAGACATAACTTACATGCTCCCTTACAGGCATAACTTACATGTTCCCTTACAGGCAAAACTTACATGTTCCCTTACAGGCATAACTTACATGTTCCCTTACAGACTTAACTTAAAACTTACCTTTTACCTTACAGGCTTAACTTACCTGTTCCTTTACAGGCATACATTACCTTTTCCTTTACAGGCATAACTTACCAGTTTTGTTACTGGCATAACTTACCAGTTTTGTTACTGGCATAACTTACCAGTTCTGTTACTGGCATAACTTACCAGTTCTGTTACAGGCTACAGGCATAACTTACCTGTTCAATTACAGGCATAACTTACCTGTTATGTTACAGGCATAATTACCTTTTCCCTTATAGGCATAACTACCCTGTTCTGTTACAGACATAACTTACCTGTTCTGTTACAGGCATTACTTACCTGTTCCTTTACTGGCATAACTTACCTGTTCCCTTACAGGCATAGCTTAACTGTTATGTTACAGACATAACTTACCTGTTCCCTTCTTATCTTATCTGTTTACAGACGCTCCTTCTATACAGAAGATTATTGCGTCCTACGCTTATCTATGGTTTGTGTTTAGTCCTGCATTTTTATTAGAGATTTAAATGTTGATAAAGTGTTGGTTTTCCTGGATTCTTCAGGCAACCCATTCCACGCCCGAATTCCGGACGGGAAGAAGGAAAACTTGTATGTGTTTGTTCTTGCATACGGAATAAGAAAGGTGTTTTTATCCTTATGTCTATCTGAGGGTTGTATTAAGTTATCTTTGTGTTGTATTTCTAAATTAGAATTAATTGCTTTATGTATGATTACTACTTTGCTCTTGGTTCTTCTATCCTCTAGTGTTTCAAGGTTTAATGATTTAACTAATGGTGTTATTCTTGTCAGTTTCGAATATTCTCCAGTAATGAATCTGGCAGCTCTTTTTTGAATTTGTTCTAGTTTATCAATGTTTTCTTTGGTGGATGGGTCCCATACAGAAGATGCATATTCTAGTACAGGTCTCACCAAAGTGAGGTAGCATTTTAGTTTTATATCTCTATTACATTTGTTAAAGTTTCCTTTTTATAAAGCCTAAGGTTTTGTTTGATTTTTTAATAACTTCATTGACATGGGGATTCCATGATAGTTTCTCATTTATTAAGACTCCTAAGTATTTTGCATCTTTAGTTTGGGTCAGTTCTTTTCCATGAATGTAATATTTTGAATTTATTTGTTTCTTTTTCTTTGTTACTCTTAACAGTTGACACTTTTCTGGGTGGAAAGACATACTCCAGTTAGTTTCCCATTTTATCAATTCATCTAAGTCTTTTTGTAAAATTTTGCTATCTTGTTCTGATTTAATTGTTCTATAGATTATACAATCATCAGCAAATAACCTAACTTTTGTACCTGTTGAGATGTTGTTGGGTAAATCATTTATATAAATTAAAAAGAGTAAGGGACCTAGCACAGTTCCTTGTGGAACTCCTGAGTTAACCTTTATTGGTGCAGATTTAGATCCATTAATTATTACAGTTTGCTCCCTGCCCAAAAGGAAGTCTTGGATCCAGTGATGTAAGGAACCTGAGATTCCAAAGTAGTTAAGTTTTTTAAGTAAACTAAGGTGGTGAACTTTGTCAAATGCTTTTGAGAAGTCTAGTAATATTGTATCTATTTGATCATTTTTGTCTAAGCCTTTTGATAGTTCATCTATTAAACCTATTAATTGTGTTTCACATGATCTGTTTTTTCTAAAGCCGTGTTGATGTGGGCATAGGGCATTATATTTGTCAAGGTGGTTAACTATTCTACTATATATTATGTGTTCTAGTAATTTACAGGTGATACTAGTAAGTGATACAGGCCTGTAATTACCAGGGTCTGATTTATCCCCTTTCTTAAAGAGTGGAGTTACGTTAGCTAATTTCCAATCCTGGGACACTTTACCCTGGTTTAGAGAGGCTTGAAAGAGAACTACAAGGATTGGGGATAGTTCATTGCTTAGTTCTTTTAATAACCTTGCAGGCAAATCATCTGGGCCAGTAGCTTTGTTTATTTTAAAAATTTTAGGAGTGAATGTATACCTATCTCCTCTACAGTTATGTTACCTATTTCCTCAATTTTATTTAAATTTATTAAAACTTCCTTGTCGCCTGAGGCAGAAAAAGATGATTCAAAATATGTGTTAAGGATATTAGCTTTAGTTTCATTATCATTATAGGTTTTATTATGTGAGCCTTTTAGTGTGGCTATTCCTGAAGGTTCCATTTTTTAAGATTTGATAAAGGACCATAAGTTTTTATTGTTATCTTTGGTAATTACATTGTTTATATATTCATTTTGGAGGTTTCGACTAAGTTTTTGTGTCAAGTGTTTAATCTTTAAGTATTTTTTGTGTATCCTATATGAATAGGTAGCCTAGCTTTATATTTCTTAAATAAGTTCTCTTTTTGTTTCCATAGCTTTATCAATCTAGAATTGAACCAGCATTTGTTAATTTTATTTGATGTTAGTTTTGTTTAGTTACAGGCATAACTTACCTGTTCACGTACAGGCCTAACGTACCTGTTCCCTTACAGGCGTAGCTTACCTGTTCTGTTACAGGCATAACTTACCAGTTCTATAACAGACTTGCTACCCCCCCCCCACTTTATTTTCCTTTAAAACAAGATTGACGTACCTGTTGTATTAATGTTGCAGGTTTGTCTGACCAAGAGACCCGATCAAATGCTTCTATGATGGATGAAGCCTGTGCACCAAACAATAAAGGTATTAAAGTTTTTTTGTACACGGCGAAATTGTTTGGTGTATTTACAAGGATACCATAATGTCATAACTGTGAGATAAGTTAAGATTATTTTATGAATGCAAATTAATTTGCATGTTTGTTGTTTATTTTTTGTGTGTCTTTTTATATACGGACATAATTATTTCAAGAGCACAGAAATCAAGAAAAGATTGTTTTTTGCAACAAAATTAATTAAAAATTAAGACATTACGATACACATTTAGGCTGTTTTATGGAACCTTTACAACGGAACCAAGTAAAAGATAAAGCCATGACAAGCAGTTAATAAAAACAAGAACGCAATACAGGAGCTGCTTGTTTCTGCCAAGGACAGTGACTGACTGGAGCAAGCTTCCAAAAGGATCAGTTAAGGTGACAACCATTGACGAATTTGTGTCTCTCTACTCACTAACAGTCAGTTGGGGAAGTAAAGGCGGCTGGGCATTGTGCTAGCCACACAATCCCCTCGTATGCCGTGGCTATTGAAACTTATGAACGTTGCTTCACTTGCCCCATAGGCCAACAGGTCTGTAAAGGGAATTTTTACTTTTACTTTACTCACTAATACCTTCGATTAGGGAACACTACAAAGTATCATCTTCACAGGTGTATTGGCTATTACGGATGACCAAGTTTTAATCGTAAATTTATTATTGTGAGCGGTGGCGTGTTTATAGGTGACGTTGTTGGTTAGTTAGTGCGAAAGTTTCCAAAAGGAAGTTAGATTTGTTGACATCATTAGAACGCGTGTAGAAGGGTGGAGAGTTTTGTGCATTTTGTGTTGTGGCAAGAAGTGAACGCCATTTGAAGATTGTTTTCCGTTAGTGGATTCTGTGTTATTCTTGTGTATTAGAAATTATATGAATCTGGTAACAAGCAGTTCCGATCTTCATATGAGGACGCTTGTGACATTGGCAAACCCTAAACATTCATAGGATCCACAATGATCAGATAATTTATATTGAGACCTTAAGAAATGTAATAAGAGAAGCAAAAAAGGGCAGTCAAGACCTTCTTCAATTTGAGACAATATACTCACAGCTACTGGCAGGCCTCCCCAGATAATGCAGACGAAAAGCAGGGACGCAATGTTTACCAGAAGGACCCCTACTTCTATCATGATCTGGTCCATGGACAGCTGACCACTGCCAAGTGTATAAATAATGTAGAAGATGAGAAGAACCGAGAAGATTATGTTGGAAGCAGCACAGAAGCGTGACTGGAGGCTGAGCTTTTGGGTCATGTCACACAGTTGCTGGTGACGCCTCCTTGGGAAAACAATGGCATTTGATGGTAAAGAAGAAACACTTTAAACTTTAAACAACAATTTTTTTATAATATAGCTTCCTTAATATAATTGTAGTTAGGATCTTATTTATTTTCAACAATAATTTTTAAAAACACATAAATCTATTCATTCAAGATAATTGTTACAGTTTTGTAATCAGTTTATCAATTGTGTGGGGGTATTTTTCAAGTTAACAGTAATACCAATTTTCATTCGAATTATTAGGCTGTCAGTTTTGCCTATGACCGCACGGTCAGTCGGATGTGAGGTATGGTCAATGGCTTTCCAAATATGTTGCGCTCCTAACATGCCACTTCTCGGTAGTGTGGGAAATCTATGTCGCATAAGAGGTTGGGGGGGGGGCAATTTGTGGTTGGGGATTTCCAGAGATTTAACTAAATGATTTCTTCTTTTTTCTTCTTGTTTTTCCTTGCTATGTTATGTTAGGTTAGCTATGTTTATCCGCAACGAGCGCACGCTGTTTACAAATGAGTCCGATAAAGAAGCTCGTGGTATAAATCCTTATCAGAGCGTGTCTACTGAGATCTGGGGGTGATTTTAAAAGTTTATTCCCTTGACATTCCGGGTACTTCTATTGGAGACCGCTCACGATCCGAAATCAATCAACATAGAATAAGAAAGGGTTTCACAGACGTCAGTTCTACATTTCTACCGAGGGTGTTGATTGATGCCTTAGAGGAGTTGTGTTTTGGGGGATAGAGGGTTCGTCTTCATAATTGACTGTTATCCTTATTCTATTAAGTATTGTGTTGTCTTACCTCTCCTGAAAAAACGCATCTTCATTTATACCCTCCGGACAAGTGACGACTTTTCTCAGTTCGTCCCGCACACAGTAGAGCTCAGATTTGATGATGTTTATAAACAGTGTGTTGATCATGGCGAACCCGGGCACCGAGAAGAACATGAGAGTTGTGGTGACGCCAAACACGACTTTACCAATCGTGACGCCGAGTGCCGACTCCCCTTGAAACGGGTAGATGACGTCCAGCTTATTTTTCACTGACGCGAAGATAGTAAACGCGTACGAGATGATTGAATAGAAGAGTACCATTACGACCCAGGAGGCGAAAATAATCTTTGTGACTTTACGAAGCCAAGACAAATCTATTCGGAATCCGTAGTTTTCTTTGTATTGTAGAAACGAATCGTACACGTCACAGTAATGATATTTGCACACGGCGTACTCCAGGGTGAAGAGGAGTGAGCTGCAGATGTGAATGATAAAAAACTGGAGTGTGAACGCCAAATTGCTGTTAAATATCGGCGTAAGTTGCACGATAAATGCGAAACATCTGAAAGTGTTGCCCACATGAATTAGTGCTATCAGACTTGTGTAAATGGTCTGAATATTTTTTTTAGTTTTTGACATTCTCGTCGCAATACGAAGAGTGTTGAGCGGAATGAAACAACCACAGAACGCCAAGAGGTGGACAGGATTCTTGAACACGTCATCGAAATCAAGGCCACTGGCCGCCATTACTTACTCACGTGTCAATAACTTTAATATATCGTTCGAATACTAGCTAGCAAACACACGGAACAGACTAAGTTGTCTATTTCATACAATAAGGTATAGAGATATCACTGTTTTATTTCCTTCAAATAAGAATGTTCCACAGCACGAACGAAATCATCTCAGTATTGGAAAATTTCAGTCCATTATCCGAAAAGTGGTTTCCAAAACAATGGGAGACAGATACTATTAGGAGAGCAAATAAGCATTAGTAGAGCAAACATTACCTTGTGAAATCTATTGGTAACGTCGACCAAACTGTTCTATGTGAGTTCTATGGATAAACTGTACCTGCAGTTTGTTATTACATTATTATTATGTAATTTCAGGTGTCCATATGCAGGGCCGCCTTAGGCCACTGCAACCTATGTGGCCGCAGTGGGCCTCGCGCTTTCATAGGCCGGCTTATCTTAATTTTTACTTATTATCCTTGATAATTCCTTATCCCTATTCAAACTGGCCCCCGCGCAATTCGTTGTGCATACTAAGCCACATAGTGCCCAGCTATTGTTATAAGACCGGCCCTGTCCATACGTTTACGCACATTCTTTTCCTCGTGTTTTTTTTTAAATCAAATTATTTTGTTAAAAATATTTGTTGAAATTCGTATTTAATTGAAATAAATGACTCTGGGGCATGTTCGTTCAGATTTCGAGTGGGAGTGATACGATTCATTCATGGTGTCCCTCCTATACTTTTATTGAGGGAAAAATCATTGCCAACTATCTATAGAGTTTTTTTTTATAGCGGAAGTCTCATTTCAATGAGGCATCAAATCTAGCATAACCTTTGGGGAATTCATCTATCATCCTCAAATTAAAACTAGGGTTGCTAATAATTCCGTCCTCCTTTCTTAAAATTAAAAAAAAACTTTCATTCAAATTCTTGTAAAACTTTGGACGGCTTCAATCATTCACCCCTCCCGACCCCACCTGTAGCAATTGATCAGACCTGTGTTACAATTTAGATTCCATTAAGGAACGGAAAATACACAAAATACTGTACTTGCTATTGATAATATAATTTTTTCTTGCACCTAAATGTCTCCTAACAAGGGTACGCTTAACAGAAATGGGGAACCGTTTCCTATGAGTATTCCTTAGCTCAGTGTTGTTGTTGGTAGGTTTCAATTTGTAGTTAAAATCTGTCTAGACTGTAACAGTCTAACTGTGACTCAATACTGCAAGTCAAGGCGTCAGTCCGTAGTCGTGTAACGATTAATATAATCGTATTTCTTTTACATTTATAACCGTTCCGAGTGCTCCTCACAACTCAACCACGCTGTCTCCTAATTCAGTCACCCAAGTCACGTGCTCAAACAACGTAATAACGACAAACTCGTCTGTTACAAAGACCGCCGTTGTGACAGGTAGCAGCGGGAATAGCACAGATAACAAACCCATTTGCCATTTCCAAAACCCAAAATTCGTGAGAGGTCCGAAGAGAAACAAAATTCAATCTTAAATAATTGTATAATTCGAAATTAAGGGTAGCGTTTTGGCATGTATTTTAAAAAATGTGCCATTTTGTACCATTTATTGGAATAAAATTTTAGAATTAAAAGACTATCTTCAATTTTTTTTTCTTTTTTATTAAAAAAACTTTATTGAACATATTCATAGTATAAACAATAAAATAATGTAAAAAAAACTTTTTTTTTAAAAATGGAAACGCTTTTATTTACATATAGAAGGTGCACTAAAAAGAAGAAAATAATTTTTTTAAATGAAAACAGGTGAAATCGGTGAATTTATCTACTGCACATAAAAGCGTGCAGTAATTTACTGATTTTTAAAGTTAAATATCATAGATTACCTTGTACACCAGATTTTTAGTGTAGCAGGCGGACGAAATGTTAAACTTCCTGAAATGTACCGTCGGAATCGTAGGACTACCTATATATCAACATGCATATATATGCTTTCACGCCTATAATAAATATATATATAACGAAATATTAACTCAAAGACATTGAATTCATAATTTTCCTATAGAAAAGCATCAACAAATAAAATCCATCTTTTTATTTTTATTTATTTATTTGGGGGGGGGATAAAAATCGTATTCCCCCACCCCACTGGGCTGGAAGGAGTCGTGAGATGGGATTCGTCCATGCTGTCGGTTTGTCCAAGCCCAAATGGCTTTATATCTTTTAAAAAATAAGACACTGTCTCTTTCATGTCCAGCCTTTTTTAAAAAGATTTTCTGCTGCAAATGTTTCTTTTCTTTTTTTCATAAGTTTGTTTGAATGTTGTTTGTGTGTTGGGACTGTTTTATTATTGCAAGTTAACTGATTTTTAAAAAAAATAATTCGCGTTTAACGTATTTCATTGTAATTCTTGATTTCTTCCTAGATGAAAAAATGTGTCTTCTTTTTTTCTGACATAAAATCGTACACAGTAAAATTTTAGGCTCGGGTGTCACCCCCTGATGGGTGTCAACCGGGGCGGCCCGCTGTCGCCACTAGTTGTAGGGCGCCTGCGAAATATTCCTGAAATGCACACAAAGTATTTAATCTATTCTTTCACGCCTATAATAAATATATATACAATAACGAAATATTAACTCAAAGACATTGAATTCATAATTTTCCTCTAGAAAAGCATCAACAAATAAAACCCATCTTTTTATATTTATTTATTTATTTATATTTTTTTTTGGGGGGGGGGATACAAATCGTATTCCCCCACCCCACTGGGGCGGAGGGAGTCGTGAGGTGGGATTCGCCCATGCTGTTGGTCTGTCCAAACCCAAATTGCTTTATATCTTTTAAAACATAGCACACTGCCTCTTTCATGTCCAGCCCTTTTTAAAACCCATCTTTTCATATTTTTTTTTGATAAAAATCGTATTCCCCCACCCCACTGAGGTGAAGGGAGTCGTGAGATGGGATTCGTCCTTGCTGTTGGTTTGTCCAAGCCCAAATGGCTTTATATATTTTAAAACATAAGACACTGCCTCTTTCATGCCCAGCCTTTTTTAAAAACCCATCTTTTTATTTTTATTTATTTTTTTTAATTATTTTTTTTGATAAAAATCGTATTCCCACACCCCACTGTGGTGGAGGGAGTCGTGAGATGGGATTCGTTGATGCTGTCGGTTTGTCCAAGCCCAAATGGCTTTATATATTTTAAAACATAGGACACTGTCTCTTTCATGTCCAGCCCTTTTTAAAGATTTTCTGCTGCGAATGTTTCTTTTCTTTTTTTCATAATTTGTTTTAATGTTGTTTGTGTGTTGGGACTGTTTTATTATTGCAAGTTAACTGATTTTTAAATTTTTTTTCGCGTTTGACGTATTTCATTGTAATACTTGATTTCTTCCTAGATGAAAACATCTGTCTTCTTTTTCTGACATAAAATCGTACACAGTAAAATTTTAGGCTCGGGTGTCACCCCCTGATGGCTGTCAGGGGGGGCGGCCTGTCCCTCGCCACCCCCCCCCTAGCGACGCCACTGGTTGTAGGGCGCCTGCGAAATATTCCTGAAAATGCACACAAAGTATTTAATAATTAACAATCCTCATAAAACAATGACGTCATTGTTAATGTTAATCACACAAAGTATTTAATAATTAACAATCCTCATAAAAACAATGACGTCATTGTCAATGTTAATCTGGAAACCAAAATAGATTTTTAAGTCTCTCTTTTCAATTTAAAAAAAAACGCAGAGTGATGTCACTTTGGGGAGACACACGCACAGATAGGGCGATTATGTATTAGATTTATATAATATATATATATATATATATATATATATCTAATATATAAAGCTCAGTTGGTGTTTGTATGTTTGTATGTTTCACTTTTCGACTTTCTGTTAGACAGCCCCGGAAAAACCAAATGACGGACGGGGACCAAATTTGGCAGGACGGTTCCTTTTACCCTGAAGGTGGTTTTAAGTTAGTTTTTGTAATTGTCCCTATTGCCCGAATGCCGTAAATTAAATAATCAGAAAATGCAGAGACAAAGAATAAAAAATTTAACCTCATTTCTGTATTGAACAAATTTACGCGGACGTTCAAATGCCGTTCAAAGCGAGTTACTTTTGGTGACGTTTTTTCCCCAATACTTTATTTTCAGCGGTGCGCATTCAAAAATTATTATAATGTCTAATTACGGTGCGCACATTTTCGTGTACGCTTCATAATTTGAGATGTGTAGTACAAAGAATTGTCATTTTCTTTACTGTTACTTTCTATATATTAGATAGACACGTAAACATATTTAATTTACAACTGTCACACGATGCATTAGATTTAATTGTTACACGTTTAAATTTAATTGCGAATTTGTTTTAATTATTTTCTGTTCCATAACTCGACATTTAATAAAAACCTATTTATGTAATAATTGTGTCAGTATTTTTTTCAAGGCTTCATTTTTAGCGGTGCGCGTTCTAAAATCTTTTATCGCCTGATCACTGTGCACTACATTTTCGTTTACGCATCTTAAATTTAGCTGTGTCCTATTAATATAATATTTATATTTTGTTTTGTCTTTTACATAAGCTATTGTTTTTTACATAACCTATACACTTATACTATTTAAACTTAGGCTACCGGACCTACTAACATAAGTAGATTAAACTAAATAAAGTGATCCTGAAAACGCTTAATTATTTTGTATTGCAAATTGAATATGTTATGTTCATTCCTTTGATGGTGGATTTACATAGGCCATTTTTAAAATCAATTATTGTCATGGTTTCACATGCGTATTTTTAACATAAAATTGATTTGTTTTTTGGTTTTTTTTATAAAAAATTAGGAATATAGCCTAATTTCTTTATTTATCTTATCTCCATGACGCTGTATGCAAATATTGTATTAATTACAATTGTGTTACGATGCAGTGTCGTAAATATATAAGAGATTTTTTAGTGACGACAGTGACAGAGATCTTTTGGAAAAATGTCAACAAAGCATTGGGCCTTCTTTTAATGGATACAAACAAAAAAACATAAAAATATATGAGCTTTATATATTACATATAGCGTTTAAATTATTTTAATTTTAATTATTTTCACGATGCATTGTATTAATAGTTTACATGCAATGAATAAAATTGGGATTTTTCAATATAATTCATAACTCGACATTTAATTAAAAACCATAGATGTAGCGAGTTTATTTTATGTTGAAAGTGATGGCCTAGTGTCAAATAAATTTACACTTTAAAACAGTTTACATAAGCTTTACATACACTATACATTATAAACTTTCGAGCTACCGAACGTATTAACAAAACTTATGACTAAATTTAATGAAGTGATCCTGAAAACGCTTAATTAATATGAATTGCGAATTGAATATGTTTTTATGTTCATTCTTGGTATTCAGAATAGCATAGGCCATTTCTAAAATTGGCCTTTTAATCATTTTAAGATGCAACCTGTTAACAGACGGATGAATCTTTTTTTTGTTTTTTTTTCATTTTTAATTTTTTATTCAGTGTATGGGATGCAGTTGAATATAATTTACGAAATATAATTTATTTATTATTTTTTCAGATACCAAAACTCTGAGTTTGGTGTGAGCATTGAAGTGTTACAAGGGACCTTTATTTCTATCTTACACGGACGTAAAACATTCATTGAGAAACTATCTTAAATAATAGAATTTACATGTATTGTGATTTCAATTCAATTTACATTCAAGGTCACAGTGAGTAAAATACTTAGCATTCCCAAATTTAATAGACAAATCTGTAGGAATTGTGGCGGTATGTTTATGTGGAGATGGTTAAATGTTAAGGAATGCGAATAAGATAGCGAGAAGGATAGTGTCGTTTTTAGTGTATTGAGAACTAAATAAATGCGGATAAAGTGTTTAAAAATGTATTTGTGAGGCTAAAGAGAATGGACTGTCGCGATGCAAGGTGACAGCATGTCTGCGTACCAGAAAACGTAGTAGAGTAGGGTTAGGAAAGAAAATGAATACGGTTATGAAAAATGTTTGATGGTGGATAAACAAGTTATTCTTTGTCAAGGCGAGGCCCGGGGGGGGGGTGTTTGGGGGGAGGAGTGCTACTGTATAATAACCTATATTTTTATGTTCTCCGAATAAATCAAATGATTGACTAAAAGTTAAAAAAGAATTGGTATAATAGAATACTCGAGCTTTTATCATTTATACTAAGATATAAACCAATAATGTATTTTGTATGGGTCCAGTTCAATTTTTTAAATAAAAAAAAAGTAGAATGAGGTTGATTATATTTCTATTGTAATCTTGGTTGAATGTGGTCGTTTTTGTTTATAATTTTGTATCTTTTATTATCATTTTTTTTTTCGTGGTGATGTTTTTTGGTCGACAGATAAAGAGTTATAAACAGGGTCTTATATAGAGAAACTTGTTCTTAAGTATTTTAGTTAGACAAGTTATGAAGAACTAAAAACGAAATAAAACCTATAATGTATCTTGTGTGAGAATAGAGTTTGATAAGTAAACATAGCTTAGAAGTAATAAGGTAGGAGTTGAATATATGAAAGTGAACCCATTCAATATATCATTAATAACTAAGAAATCTTATGTGAGAGCACTTTATCTTAAAAATTGTGTGGTAAAAATTAGTTCATCAATATTCAATTAAATCTAATCCCATTTAATGGTAATTTCATTTGTTGTTATCTTGAAGGTCTAAAAAAGGTAGAGAGGAATAAAGCAGTTTTGATAGTATATTTTTACTATTGGTATTTAATTTGCTATAATACTAGGTATCTATTAAATGATAAATCCACGAGAATGAAAAAGACCTGGTATATAATTAAAGTTTTTTAAAGACGGGAGTTGGGGAGATAGAATTATTATGTATAAATGTGTTTTTTATAATTATGATAAGTCCAGAAAAATCATTCATAAATGTGAATTTATGGTGTATTATTGTGAATTATTTTATATTCTATTCTTAAAATAAAGAACAAAAGGAATGCGGGAGATTGAGATGTGTGTTTGAATATGAGTTATGTATTGTATAGTTTTTCCAGAATGGGATAAGTATTCACATAAAATAGAGTAGATAAATTTTGTAATATTATTTGTTAATATTCGATTTTGTGGTTCATATTAATTTAATAAAAAATATTTAGTTATGCACTCCTCTACTTATGAGATAATATTTTTCTTGGTTTGATCATCTTAAATTTGATCACACCTATATAATTTTGCGCTTTGAAATTAATACACGTAAGGGGATGAAGTTTAAAAAATTTTGACCGTGCCGTAAAATTTCTAGTTAACTTTGGTGGATTGTGCTATACATATTTTATTAGTTTTTTTAACTTCAATTATTTGTTGAGGTTAATGATCATTGTGATTTCAGCTAGATAACTTTCAGTTGTAGGTTAGTTTTATGTTGGACAGTTATAACTCAAAATTATGTTAACCGATTTTGAATAACATAAAAAAGATTTAATTAATACCTGTGTTAATATACGAACATTGTGTTTTATTGTACCGGTTTGTTCGTGTACAATGATCATTATAAGGTACAGTTCGAGAGAGACGTTTATTTATATTAAGTTTTTTTTAAGTTAGTATTTAAAAAGATATGCTGGTAAGATGGATTAATAGTTGTGGGGTTGTGTTTATAATGATGTAAAAAAAGTTTTTGTATTGCAGAATAGTAGTATATTAAATTTAATCGCTGTGATCTTTATGATTGGTCTTGTTGTGTTAACTATTATTGTGTTTATATTTTATGCGAGAGGTAGATCTATCTATTCCACCGTTTGATACGTGAGTTTCTTATTTTTTTCAACTATAGTTTGTCTTTTGTTTGTTACCATATTGCATCTGGCGTATTCATTACCTGCTGTGTCGCCCTGAGTCTCACAATGATCCGATCATTGGTTCGCTAGGTTAAGCGTGTAGGATTTTTCAGATTGCAGAGTGTGATTGTCAAGGTTCTGGGTTAGATTAATTTGAACTGTGATTCACTGAATTTCTTTGGAATTTTGAGTAGGGTTTAGTAAAATTTTGCGCCGAACGGGGGGATGCTCGTTATAGTCATCTAGGGTAGAATTAGGTTTCGTATAGATATCAAGAATTTGATGGAGAAATTGTTGTTTGATCAATAGAAAAAGTATAGTTTCAAATCAAGGAGGAAAGTTTTCAGTTATATTGATGCTGGAGCCATAGATTTTATAATTAGGAAAAGGTTTTTTTACAGATCAATAGAAATGATTATATAAATCAGGAATTTTAAAGGATTAGTATACGATATTTAAAAAATTTCGTTGCGATATAAGATTATCAGTGAAAATATTTTCTATAAAAAGTTATGACGAGATTTTGATGTTGAGTTAAATTTTAAATTAAGTAGAAGGAAAAAGTGGTTGTAAATACAATTGGAGCATTGTTATCAATAATGATAACTTACATTTAAAGAGTTATTTATATAAATATGATAATTGATTTAATATGTTTTTGAAATCATCCTAATGTAAAATAAATTACTCATCTAAATATATTGATTATTATAATTACACAAAGTAGCGTTAATTGAATAGAGAAGAACTCAGATATGAGAAGCATACAGAGCTAATTCAAACATGCTAAACATAGATACGCACTACATACTGGTAAGGAAGCAACAGAAATATATAGTGTTTCGTCAAATAATTTGGAGATACGTACTAATGGTATTATGTTATCACACAAAAATAATCAAAATACCAATGTAGTTGGGAACACAGAGCATCGAAAATTTTGCTGATAACGTGGATATGTCAAAGATATCAGGAAACTTTAAATTATGTTGAGTTGAGGAAGACGACGATATATCCATCAGGAGGTAAAGTAAGTGCTGACGCTTGTAAAGTAAGTAATGATGGTAAGTAATGGCATTACCCTAAAAATGAGTGAATATTATTGTAGGTGTACGAGGAGTGATAAATGTAATACTTGGAGGTGAATTTTTTTATATTTAAGTGGTATAAATATAGAATCGGAATAAGAGAGAGAGAGGAATGTTAGTAGATTATTGACTGATGTTGAGGAGAGAGAATTGATGACATGTGTATTATAGATAAGATAATATACAATGATATATAGAAATAAAGAAGAAGAGAGAATGAGAGGCTGATTAAGTTTTTACAAGGCCCAATTATACTCTGCTTAAGTTACATTGTTGAGATTCGTCGTACTGATGCCGTGTTACGTACAGTCTCTGATTAACGTGCGGACTTATAGTACGATGCTTCCAATTGCACACCCCTAAGAACAAATAATGTACTAAATGCAATTTATAGGACTGGTGTTAATTGATGTTGTACGCCATAGATATATTGAATGACCTGTTGTGCTTCAAGTGTATTTACATAGGGCTTGTTTCCCCTGTCTGATTCTTAATTTTACTTGAATTCCGAGGGTTTTCAATTCGTTGTCCGTTGGTTCGAAAATATACCATAGATTAAAAGGATTGAATTACACAACACAGGCCAAATATTGAGCGTATGTAGTAGAGGGGAGAGTTAATCATCGAATATCCGAGAACTTAATAGGTTTGTCAGCTCAAGCGGTGCTGTAGGTAAGGTATACTTATGTCTCCCGTTTCCAATGACGTACCATATATTATAATTTGTGTCTGATCTTCGGAGGCGCCGTCCTCTTAAATACAGAAACTTCTAAAATGAAGGACATGTTTGTGTAATTGCAAAGATACTTCAGAATTTATTTCGAATAGACAGACAGATTGTATGATATGTGCATTACTAATTTGTAACTTTTAGGAAAATATTTCTTTGTCATGTTTAGATGGTATTTATAAAGATATAATTTATTACTAAAATAGAGAGTTTATTTTCAAAGCTGTGTGTATGTTAAGTGTGTCGTTTAAAATTTGATTTTGTTTCTATCGATGTTTAGTGTTTGATGTCATAGAATTAGCGTAAAAATCGATTATTTTAAATACTTAAAGTATTGTAATTTTTTTTGTAAAATTTTTTTTTTCTTTGGATGTTGATTTATTTCTTTGTGTTACTGTTTGGTATGTTGTTTGTAGGATATTTTGAGTTTTTTTTTTATTTGTTTTGTTTTAGCTTGTTTTTAATTTTGTTTTATGTTGTTGGATTTTTTGTTTTTGTTGTTTTGTGTTTTTTTCTATATGATAGTAGAACGTCTATGACGTCTTGTAGATTGTTGTAACTGATTGAAACAAAAGTTATGAAATATGTGGTTACGTTAGTGATGTTGGGGGATATAGAATCATACTTAAATAATAGAGAACTTACCAGAAACACTGTAACCAATAAGATATTGTAATGTTTCATGAAGTAGTAAATGTAAACGCCAAAATATGATATAGTTGATTGGAGACTTGTCGTCGACTAATAATATAGAGCGTTAACGTAAACAGAAAAAGCATAATTTTCAAAAAGTCTAATTTGCGAGTAAACTATCCATGATATCAGTATACTGGTAAATTGAATAAGGTATATAAAGAATTTATGCTTAGGAAGATATGGATAAGATGATTTCAATAGACTATGGGCCTTTCAGGTGTTTAGTTGAGATTATACATAATGGAAAGTTAATAAAATAAAATATCCATCTCAATAGCGTAGTTGCCTTATAACGGATAGTGGTATAGAACCAAAGACGTCGTGTCGTTCGAGTCTCTTTAGATGCTTAGCACAAGTCATTAGATGATATAGACGAAGAGTATTAGCCACGCCTCTTTTTTACTTCGTCTTTTTGAGTCCCTTAGTTGATTATGCGTTTTATTCGTGTGTTGGTAAGAGCTAGGGGCGGAATTAGAGCAACGTCATCTTCGTACCGTAAGACCAGATTCGGGGATCGAAATCATGCTGTTGGGTAAAAATGCCTGTTTAGCGAGTGAGTTTATGTGTGCCGAGGCCGAGGGTGAATGTTTAGGTCGTAGGTGCTGTTGAGGTAAGGGAGAATGTTGCCGCCTATGATGATTATACGGAGTTCCAACAATGTACACGTGACCATAGGTTGGATGCTGTGAGCGACGGAGGAAAATTGTGAAAGGTATTGGCTTCATTCGTGTCGCTTGTTAGTATAGAAGATTTTGGTACTTTAACCTTTGTGTAGGTAGTTTCAGTGCACGACAAATATTTGTCTACGAACAATAGAAAAAATATAACAAGAGCTGAGAACTAAATTTGGAGGAAAATATCTTTAAGTCTTTATGTAACTATTTTCTAGTATACGCACCTATGATAACTATATGGAGTCAAATTGATAGAAAATAGTTGCGATGAGTTATGTTATATGATATACACCGGAGGAGAACCAGTGTTAATGACTGAGATTAGATGTAATCTGGATATCTCATATTTGTAGGCGAGCCACTGCTTTTTTTGGGTTTCCGCTCTGGCCTGAATTAGAGGCTGACAATAAAGGTGGTTAATGCATGTGTTTGAATTGTGACAGTTGCAGTGGATGGACGTCCCTAGTGCACTCTCGGAACCTTTTAAATAAATAAGAGACCCATTGTGCCTTCCCAACATAAAGTTGTTGAATGGCGCAGGATGATTTCTGAACAATTGGGTGGAGCCGTGATTACCATTGGTTACGTGATTGGTTTTTTGCATGTCGTACAAGTTGATGCGTAACTGCCGTATAGATACTTTTACCATGGCAGAGAGTGTAAAATGATTATGAAAAGAATGATTACTTATATTATGATTTCCAAGAAAAAATAAAGCTGTTGTTCCGACTACAGAGTTTTAAAGAACAAACTAATATGGAAAAGTTTGGACTGTGAGTGTATCCCTAGGTTGTGTTATCCAATAGTCTTACTATTTCATACCGACGGAAAAGATATTAGGCAGGTGTAATCGCCGAAGATTGGGGTTATTGAATAAATTAGTTTTCTAATTTTACTAATACTAAAAGATGCCACGGAAGATTGTAATGCAATTCTTGACATTTTATACTTTTTATAGGATAACATAAAGCACTATAAAAAGGTTTATATCCATGTAGAGGCATTAACATCCATAGTTTGTTTAATTTTTTTGAGAGCCACTTCTGATTAATGCCAGTAAGTTCGAGAGAATACATTCCATATATACTGTGAAGTTTGAAAATATGATGAGAATTATAAGGTCTCTACTTCAACAAAAATGAAGTCCTAAATACTAGCCGGTTACCTATTTACGCCATTTTCAAACACACCTGCATATACGTTCGATAAAACATTACCTTTTGGATATGTAGTGTTCTAGGATTTTATTTTTTTCTCTGCATAAGAGCGTCTCCTTTTTCAGTTATTTTGTGGACTTTTAGTGTCGTGTATGGGGACTAATCTCATCCCTTAAGGTTTATTAGGTATATCTAAACTCCATGTGAAAAACTCAAGATAGGCCGATGTACCGAACTCACTGCGCAGAGTGGGGTTAGAATAACACTGGACACACATGTGTGTGGGCGGTAGTGGGGGGAGTCTGATAGGAATGTGATTCATTAACCAGTGATAAATGGACAATATTAACGCATATACCAGTTATTATACCTCCATATGAGTAACACCCCGTTCAGTGGATGAGTACAATATGGTGATTAGTGCCAGTGATGTTAATATATGAGATGTCTAAGAACTTTTCTAAATTTACCGGTCACTTATTCGGTGCGAGTTTAATAGTAGATGAGTTAGGGTGACCTTATACTGGCTTCATAATATCGGAATAGATACTTTGGTAATGACATTTATAACAGAGTGTAAAAGCTTAAATTAATTTTAATTCTGGTTGACCGTAAGAAGGAGGGATGAACGGATGTTTTTATATTGTCAGATTGAACCTTTTTAAACTAAAATCGTTGTTAATTATTGTTTGAAATTGAGTACAGAACTATATAGGAATCTTTTTGAGCAGAGTATTATTTTTAAAATAAAATCAATTATGTTGCGAAAATGCCAGTGTTTTTATAAACACATTTTTTCTACAAATAAAATAAATGAATAAAAATTTGTTACATTTTGTATTCTCTCTTTCAAAATATTGGCGTTAATTAGATGGATAGAGTGTTATGATACATATGTATAGCATCTTAAGAGAATAGATTGCATGCTAACCGGATTTAATCCTAGATATTGACGGACTTCTAAGGCTAGTTTAGCAGTAAACTTAGATGTAGGAAAGTGTTAAGTTTCAAAACGTAAAGAGAATATGGGGCTTGTGAGTTCTAACTATCTCATAGCCCAATCAGGATTATATGAATGTTGGCTGGACATACAACGTATTAGTGTTTGTTGATACGTATCTAGTTTATCAGAATTCTTGTAACTGTGATTACTGAGAATTAATCATACTTAGCTTTGGAGGTTTAAGAATATCCGGGGGTTTTTGTAAGAGTGGTGCGTTTATATTTTTACTTTTATCTAATTGATTTTTTCTTCTTTCCATAGTAATGTGGGTAAATTGAGTCCCTAGGAAGTAATCTCGAATTCAGTGTGGTCAGTAGTAAGTTTAAGTGAGTTATGGTGCTTATTTGTTTTGGACATTATAAATTTAAAGTTGACAATCAGTAGTCTATATCATAATCGTTTTTCAATGAGCTGACTAATTTTTTTTTAGGAATTCAAAATTTATGTAATTGAGGGGTGATATAAGTTTGGGGGTGGTAGGGCGTTACGTCATATGGAGAGTGTAGCTGGGTCAACCTCGAATGACGTGAATATATTCCGCCATTTCTTTTATTATATCTGTGCATGTAAATTGAATAGTGCGTTGTTGTTAATTTTGTAGATGTCATGAACTAAAGAGTGTCTTTTTTATTCTACTATTTTCTATAAAAGAGATAGGTCTTAGATAGGCTTTTCTTCAAACCAAATAGTCTGATAATTCTATATATTAAAATTAACTCACTATGATTCATCAGAGGAATATATAGTAATCATCATATTGGATATTTAAATTTTATAATGGGGACGGGTTTCAATTTATAATGTGTTATTTTTAGACAAATTTTTGTGTTTGTTTGCCAAAGATGTACAACGAATTTTAATGCTAATAGCAGGACTTATGTAATAATTTATATTAGATATCTGATCAATGGTTGACCAATAATGAAATGTATGGTGGTATATTTAACCTTTAACCTAGGTAAGAGTGTTAAATCTTAGGTGAAGATCTGTATTTGACATCAATTAGCTTTTGTGTTATTGATGATTCATTTGGGAGGTCATAACGTTTGTCAAATGTGAATCGCAGTTATATGAATTAATGTGGTTTGTTTTGTGTATTATTATTTGGTGTAATAAGGTTTCTCGGGATATGTTTTCTTAAGTTTTACACATAACATTAATCAATAGGCACCTCATGATGTGTTAGCTTGCGAGAGTCATTAAGGTTTAATTGTTCGTCTAATTCTAATGGGTCATGGCGGGAGGGTTTACGAAGCCTGTCGAGTAGGTCTAAATTATTTGTTTGTCAGTTTAAGTCTTTGGGTTATAGTAAACGTTCACTATACTTTGTTTTGGGAAATTTCAAAAGTAGGTATTTTCACAATCCGCCAATTCTGTTTCGATGTCTTATATAATATGAAATTAAAATCCAATCTCTAGATCGTGCAATTGGCTCGGAAATTTATAGCACAGGTTGTTTTTCTTTTATTATAGATTAAACGTATTCAAAACTGGGTTATATCTCTTATGCTACGCTTAATCTTATAATACTCGAGGAAGTAGTTAGATTTCTACACTCGCTGTGTGGCGGTCCCCTGTACTGATGACCGTCGTCCGATGACACTAAGACCCAAAAGTTGAATTAGCTTGTTATTCTGGGTCATGTGGAGCTTTTCTGTACGTAACTGTCCGTTTCCAAGCAGGGAGTCTGAACTCCTTATATGGGTTAAAGATTGGGTGGGGTAACAATCAGGCTTTGGTGAAGAGCCGTCTTAGGTGTGACGCGTTAGTGTAATTCTAAAAAATTTTAAGGACGAAATATGTTTTTAGTAGTATTATTATTCTAGAATAAGTTTAATACGTGGTGACGTTGAGATGTTGGAAATTTAAACAAAATAAAAAACAACAAAGGATAAGTGTGCTGTACAATAAAAATAATGCACAATATAGCATGCTAGCGAGAAATAACAAGAAATGCTTGCAGATTTATGTTGTGTCACGTAAAACATGTTTTCTAAAAAAAATAATAATTTGCGCAATTAACAGAGTAAAAAAAAAGAGACATTAATTGGGGAATATATCTTTCGATCCGGAATAATTTTTATTATAAAAATGTAAATTGTGTCAAGTTTCTAACGATATATGATAAGTTATTGTAAATTAAAAAAGAATTTCTGTTCTTCGAATATGATATTAAGCTGCGACATGACTTTCTTTGAAAATCTTCGAGGAACATAAGAATTTTAGTAACTAATTTGATAGAACGATCGAGAACAGCTTTAAAAGAATTTATATTATACCTGCTTAAAAAGGAATCATCACTATAAAAATTAGTGTTGTTTTCTTGAAACTAAACATATCGTGGTGGCATTCCTTTGACCTCAAAAATTATCACGTCTCCGTGTATGGTTGTCTAATAAGGTGCTAGACGAGGCTCAGTCTTGTTTTTGTTTGAAAACGCAAATAGTCGAGCTGAATACTACAAAATTGAAGGTTAAGGTTAAATAATAGAACTGACCACAATGACTAGAGCATACCAATCTAAAATAATGGCTTAATAGACAATTCAAAGTATCTAGAACCCAGTAACCCCCTTATAAATTACAAATTTGTGCTCGCTTTTGATTAATAAATTATTAAACATATCAAAATTAGCACACATTATGAATCAATTCTAAAAATATAGTAAAATCATTTCGACTCTTACTTTAAAAACAACTACGAATCATAGTACATTTGCACAGTTGTGCAAATTTTAAAATTCAAGTGAACAAAATAGTTTGGCTTTTTTATTCTTAAAGTCTATGAGACTTTCTATAAAATGTATTAGTTTAATATAGCATAATAATGATGATAAATTATGAACAAAGATAAAAAAATACTTCAGATAGCGGAGGATTGTAAAAATGCTGTAGGGAGACAAATACAAAAAGAGGACCTAATAAGGTAACGAGTATGGATTCTATCAGCGAGAATACAGTTTGAACTTAAACAAATGTGTTACTATAGGATGACAAAAAATATAGACGAGCAACCCAAAAAGATTAACTAATAGCAATGGACTAAACACTTAGGAAGAACTTAGTCTTTGAACGCGAACTAATGTTTATGATGCTTTTGTTTACTAATTTATCGTTCGATTTAAAAGAGAGTTTTTACGCATTAAACGCGTATAGTTTAAGCTCTATTTTTATAGCCAGTTAACATAGTTTGGTATATAATAATATTGACTTTTATTTGCGAACCTGCCACTAAGTTAGATGCCATGCAGTTATAAAAGTTCTGAACTGTTGACACTAAAACGAGTGTGAAATGTTTGTTGGATGCCACATGGTCGTGTTTTTGTGTAGAGTGAAAGTAGAATCTACGCTCGCATTATGTTGAAGTTGGTTGATGAAGGTAAGTAGGGACATGAGAGGAGAGATTCGATTTCGTTAATGGTCCATTTTTCAGCTTATTTGACCCATAGACAGATGTTCATGAATAAAATAATTTTTTGTTATACTTTATAGAGTCATGTTCATAACACTTTAGGTGTTTCAGCGCGAGTTTTTAGATAGTTAATTCTATAAAAACAAGATTTAAAGTAATTAATTATGCGGTCTTATTAATTTCATTATTTCTGAGATATCAGATCAATTAATATTACAATAGGCTTTCAATTGTCTGAGTTTGTCTACATGAGTTGGGGATTTGTAGAAATTCATAATTTGAATGGTTACTTAAATTTCTCTCGACCAAGATATTTTTGGTATTTTGTATTATTGGTTTTGTTTTTCATCTAGAAGTTGTTGTGTGTTATTAGATATGGGACCTATTGATGTGAGTGTGATCCACTTTTAAAAGGAGTCTGAGTTGTAATTAATTTTTTGTTTTTAGGTGTCAAAAATATAGTGATTCATTTAGTTTGTTATTTAATCAAAATTTAAATAAGTAATTATCTAATAGAAAATGTAGGTTTTTACAAAATGTGAGCGACATCTCTATGGATATAATGTCTACGTTGTTTATATACTTTTGCATTTAGTGAGAAATAGTGCGCTAAAGGATAGGTCATTAATCGTGATTTGAGTGAGAATTTAGAGTAATGTGAGCGTTGTATTTGTAATAGTAATATATATGGATTGTATTTGCTTTGCGATTAAGACCTTCGCTATAAATTAGACAAATAAGATGGAGGAAGTAAGAAGTCGATTTTCTATGAGTTTTTAGAGAGTATGTAAAACGGACATAACACACAGAGCAGTTTCCTCCCCGGAAGATATAACCCGAAGATCTTGTTCCTAAATATCTCATAAATAAGTGAGTATAAATGGAATAGTGAATTTATAAAAATTTGTAACTTTGTGTGAAAAATATACTATACTCATTAGATAATATTATATCTAAAAATTAAATGTGTTTTTCTGTGTATAAACAAGTAATACTTCTCGCTTTATAAAATTTTTTGTGTTTTAAGTTCCAATATTTGGTATAAAGGTTATATAGTATAAAGATGGCTAGCTTGAACATTAACTACTACAGTGTTATATAAAATGGGTTATATGCGCTTAAATGTTTTAACCATTGATATTAAAATTTGAATTACGTATAGGTGGCATCTTAGAAATTTATAATAAACTTGTGGTAAAAACTGATAATATGAATTTTTATCACATTTGATTTGAGCTAGCGGTGGAGAAGATACATACATAAGGTTCTTTACTTGACAAGATTAATTTGTTCTGATAACCGATATGTTACTCTTAAAACTACAGTAATTCTCGTACTTTGTGAGAAATTGCGTAGTGTGTGTCTAGATAGTTTCATTCAGTGATCAGATAGCTAATATAAAAACTATCGACCACGCAAGTCAAAGACTGGGATAATAAAGCTTTGGATAAAAACTTTTTTTATTCTAATTGCGTGATATATTATAAGAAGGATGAGATCAGAGATTTAATTTAAGTATATTTTATTAGATTTTGAAAATAACTAGTTATAAATTATAAGTTTTAGTAGCATATTAATTTTTCATCTTAGAATATCAACTTAGTATATACATTATTTATCTACGAAGTTTCATTTTAAAAGGATTAAAAATAGTTCTAACACATGAGGGGGTGTAGTAGTGACTATAGTAGGTTATTAAGTTGAGAACTTAATTCAAAAGTCGAAATTGAATAAAAATTCTATACGGTAAAACATTAAATTTTATTTTTATACATATTAAATATGATACAACCATCTATTAGTAAAATGTTTAGTGATTATTTTAGAAAAACATTACTTAGTTAACAAAAAACTAATTATAGGGTTAATAGGTTATGCTATATTCTAGTATCATCAAAGTTAATACGTGATAACCTTCGAGGAATGGTGAAAAGTTTTAAATTTGCTCCATAGTACAATTGTAGAAATTACTTTATGAGAGCTTCCTTTTTGTCGAAAGACCTACGTAACTTGAGCAACGTAGTAACATCCTGGTCTGAGCAGGAGGTGTGTTGTTGTCATTGTTAAGAAAAACGATATTAGAGTAGCGAAATTAATTTGAACGCAGTGACAGTTATGATATAATTGTTGGTTAACAACTTAAGTGTTGTGTTGTATGCTTGATTGTGTTATGAAGATATATTAATCTTTTCCAAGGTAACAACGTAAAAGTTTATTGAGATCAAGCATAGAATAATTGATTTTATTGAAGTACTTACCATGTGAATTGATAGATAGTTAGGAGGAGAGGTATGAACAGACGTGTGGATATATGTTGCTATATAATCAATATAAAATTTGCCTCCCTGGTTCTTTTTGTGCTTGCATATTATGGTGTTGTTTAAAGTAGGATCGTTTCTCATGTCTTCCCCTAGAGCTCATTTTTCTGGTGACATGTGATTTTATTGTCACTATTTCCTCTTGGGTACCGTGTTTAAATAGAATTGGGCATTGTCCAAATGTTTCCAAATTAAGACAGCGTGACAAAAATGTTTAATTGGCCAAGAACTGTTAATGGTTCGCGATACCTTAGATAGAAATAAGAATATAAAAAAGGTGTTATAATCATTCGAGAAAAGTTGTTACATTGTGACTTACTTATTATCAGTTCTTTAAATTCAGCACTGTGCCACTTACTATAATTTATTGTTGGTGATTTAAGTGATCATTTAATTATTGAATATTGGAAAATGTGTTTGCTTATATAATGAGATAGCTTGTAACATAGAGATGAGGCATACATATGGAGTACAATGATCTAGCTTGACACCCAAATGAGTATAAGTTATGTGAGAATACCAATGACAAGATAATAGGATTTGATTACAGATGACATTATGTTAGATGAAATCGGTTTATTACAATTATGACTAGATTCCATCCTGATGGTTATTGATTAAGGAATTTACTTTTAATCCAACATGTAATGTTAATTATAAATAACATGATTACTAAAAATTTTGAAAAATAGAATCACACAGATCATATTTTACCTTCAGAGATGCTGTTCGAACAAGACAATTCTTCTAAGTAATATGCTTCTAGTAGGCTACCGTGAGTCATTATTGCACTTGGTAATGATAAGATACGTCTGGAGGTTTGGTGAACACTTTTTCACCTAACAGTGGGTGTTCCTTAGAGGAGATTTATTTTACAATATTCACGAATTGTGCTAGCATTTAGAGTAGGACGAAAATAAAACAGGTAGTAATTTTTGGATTGGCTTAACTTATAATAAACGATTTATGGTTGTGAGTCCATAAACATTCAAAGCTATAAAAACTACTAGTACAATAACCATGCAAACGTGTTAGATTGTGTGCTATCTGAGTGAACTCTTTTGGAAGAGGCGATCATGCCATTACGGTGTAATAGATTGCTATAGTATTGCGTTACGTGATGCATGGAGACCCTATTATCGATAGAACGCCCTTCATACAAATCCTGACAGTGGAGCAGAAAGAGAGTAAATAGCTTGCCTACTATAGGAGGTGCCTTGTTGCGTAGTTTAATTATGTCAGAGACCATCGCGTTTTGATTAGCGAGCATGATTAACATGATGATAATGGGGCAACAAATAAAAAAATGATTGCGTAAATTCTGTTATGTATATCAATCAATGTATCGAATGGATCTTGTAAAAAGACTAGCCATCCAAATATAAACCCAAGTAATAAAGACAAGGTTATCTCCTAAATTGTAATCCTCTATAGATTGTGTAAGCGAACGTAGCCTATAGAGATGGCAAAACGTGAACGATGTAAAAAAAAGTGAAAAGACGCTCTAAATTAACGGGTCGCGAGCTGCCTCCAAAGATGACCGAGCGAAGATCTTCTATAGGTGTGAGGAGACCAGGTTGTCTACCACAGTTTTAGGAGAAAAGGATTAAGAACTAGGTTTTACACCACAGATTTCTGTGTCGAATATTAAAGTAGTGCGAGTTGTTCGTGCCTTATGAGGGGATTAGTTTACAATTGAAAAGTGCATTGACCTGTGATATAGTGGCTGACACTAATTAATTAAGTTTTAACTTGACTGGGAGTTTGTAAGAAGCGGCCTGGGTATACCCGATTCTAATTTGGTTATTAGTGAGGTCAGCATGTTCCAGTTGATTTATAATAATGGAGGATTGATTGTCAAGAGGAATTGGAGCTCAATAGTTAGCACAGATATGAGGGGTCAGAAGGAATGTGGTCTAGAGCAGACATCAGTACAAATTAAGTATGCATAGTGAAGGAACAAGACCACAAAAAAACAATTTTAAAATTGAAAGTTATCGAATGAATTGAACTTATCCAATAGTGTATGCAGAAATAGTGTCTGTTGGGATGAGAGTAAGGGAGCAGGTTCACTTCTAAATTGATAAGTGTAGGCTATGTCATACCAACAAATTCAAAAGTGATTTGATACCAATAGTCGCACGTTCGTGGTTTGTTCGAAGTACGGAAGGTGATTATGGTGTCCTTGAATAGGAAGTGACAAATTTTTAAGATAGGTGTAGGTCATTATTATGTGATACATGGTGTTAAAATATACAACATATTATGATTGATTACATGTAGTGTTACTTGATATATTGATTAGTAGATTTTATTGAATTACATATGATTTAAAACGAAGAAACAGTTTTACAAGTTTGAAAATAAAGTAGTACATGTAAAAGTATTTAATAATAGACTAATTTACTGAGACAAAATGAAATATTGAATATAATGTCGAGAAGTGTAACTTAGTATAACGGTAGAGTTGACCGACAAAACCATAAAAAATTCACGTCAACGATGAAATTGAGAAGTTAGTTTGTTAGGATCTTTGATTTTCGGAAGTTTTAGGGCCAAAACTTTTTTACCCACGCGTCGTCATATAAAAACTGATGGGCAATTGCGTTGTAGTTGTATTAATACGCTTCCGTGTATTTACCAAGTGATAGACAAAATCACGTCCCCCAAGGCCCACCTCCGGTAATTCCATGTCATATTAAACAAAATACGTGTTAGAACCAACCATAGAGTAAACTAATAGCATAAAAGATCATTGTTACTAAAAATGACAATACTCATTCTTATATTCAATTTTTGTTTTGACAGTTTTTATAATAGTGATTGTATTTTAACTAGGCGCATTCCAAAATGTGCTTCTCGATATATTCATCTTAAATATGAGGCCACATTGACGGAACGATATTATTTGTCTGATAATGAACAATTTGTACAAATTTTTATATTATATGAAATATGGTTTTCGAAACTTTTTTGAACTGTTTTGAGACTAGGCTACGCTTCCAAAATAAGATAACCTTTTATATTGCTCCTTTTTATCAAGAGTTGAGACTGATAACAAAGAATTGTGAGATAAACTAAAATATGATGTTAATTTGATAGATCGTGTTTTGTGGGTTATTAACTCCTGGTTAAGTACTGATCCTAAGGTTTTTGAGACGGTTTAAATTAGACCTTACTCTTTTGCCGTTAAAAATTTAAGAAAATCTATCATATTTGTTTTAAAAAGAGAATTAATATATGACATATAGTTTAGGTGTAATGACAAATGTAGATATTCGTATAAACAACCTGGGAGAGACAGGTAAAAGGTTCCATCCGACATAAAGTGTAACTACAACAACTCATGAAACAGACAGAATTGTCAGATTTCGAGACGAACATAAATAAACTAAGTTGGACTCGCAGTATTCGTCTTAATTAGTAAACAAGAGATATAATAGCGCGCTGAAATTTAGTAGCTATGATCTACACACTTCAGTACGCTTAGAAGATCGTGTGGATGTACCTAGTCTATTTATACTGATGAGGCGCGTTCGGTCGACATGCTCCTGAAGGTAATGCTATGACGTGCATTTATATTGACGGGCCTCACGTTTTTTTTTTACACTATATGGGGGGTAGAGATTATGTATGTGAGGTAGGCATATATTTAACTTTACGTTATCATTGAACCTTTAATTGATTGATAAGTGAAATTACTTATACTGCACATGATAAAATGGTGAAATTCCTAATGTATTATTCACTTTTAAAAGTACATCATGACTACGATAATGACTTCTTGAATATTTTACCATTGGAAAATTAGAGAGTCGAGCAATGTGTACAAATAAAACTAGTTGAACAAACCATAATGGCAGACATTGGAGAGAAGATGTAAATCAATTAATACCATTTTCTGTCCACATTATCTCATGAAGTAGATAATACTTAATGTAAAGTATTAGTATCAAAAGTTTTAAAATTACTTAAAGAGATGGCTTAGATTAATCCAGGAAACAAAAAACTTGTAATACAAGATGATATAGTATAAAATTACTGTAACGTGAGACTTCCAGTATAAGTATTTAAGTATTTCTATTGAAGCAGAGAAAGAAGAGAAATAAGACATTGTATACGAAAATAACAATATTTACAGTTAAAGAAACTCATTTGTTTTTGCTGTATGGAAATTCATGGTGTGTATCGATGACAGGTATTTGGTTTAAATAATTGGTACATATACCAAGATTTTAACATTAATGTTACCTATCAAATAACATTTAAATCCTATAGCTAAGGCTCAAGAGCGTAATAATAAGATAATCATTATTACTTGTCTTGTGACTAGTTAAATATTACGATAACGAGAGCAATAGCATATGATTGCAATACTCTGTTTCAATTGAAAATAAATGTTTTATAGTTTTTAATAATTACGTAATCCTCGATAAGCATTTTTGAAGATTAAAGACTCATGTGTTAGGTAAATTTAATGGGGCATACTCTTTTATCTCAACTACATGAAAACCTGCATTGTTTGATTAATTATTATATTTGAAGGAAATAGTTTTTTTATGTTATTTAAAAATCCGTAAATCGAGTCTAGTAATGTAAGGAAAAACGAAATGTTTCAAAAGAAATCAAGACATTATATGGTCATCCCTAATACACTTGACTATGGTCGGTGCGAATACAAATAGGTTAGTAAATGAATAACAATCAAGTTTCTACATTTATAAACATCTATTCTTAGACGTATTTACCATTACAACTAAGTTTTGTAGGTAGTATATGAGGATAGAATAAAAGAACCTGCTGCGAGTAGTGGTTCCGATTTGTTAAAACTTGTTGTGTTTAACTTATTACACTTTTTTGTCGTATGTTTTTGTTTTGATTGTTGGGTAGGTGGCAGAATAAAGACTCGTCGGAATGTTCCAGACTAACTGTGGAATCATACGCTAGCCGTGTCCCGCGTGGTTCCGTCTTCATACATCGATACTTAGGAATTGAAAACCCGAGACTCCTGAAAAGAACATATATTTTGAACCTAAGGAACAGCGAACAGATCCTCTATTTAGGATAGTACTTATTTATTTTTATTATAGGCCAGCAAAAACTCATAATTGCCATTTTGACTTCTGATTCTATGACTCTTAGTTTTGGTTAAATCTGGACGGACTTAATTTAATTAAATTAAGTATTAGCGGCGCTACACGTTATAAAAATAATATTCATGTCTATATTAAGTTTGTTGGGTATGTATTGAGGTTTGCAAAACATAATGTGGGGGGGTGAGTGGTCACTTAGAACTTAGCAATGTTTTCAGGCTAATTGTACTGTGTCAAAGGGCTAAATTTTGGACTCTAATTTTTTTGTACGCTCGTGTTTACAATGTTGAGGGGAATGTTTGTAGGTCCGTACCGTGAGTTTAGAGAAGTGACGTTTCGATACACGCCCCAGAGGGGGGAGGGGAGTTTGGTAAGATAAGGTGTGAACGGAAATTTGGTGACTTAATTTTGATTATTTTTGAATGATGGGTGAAAGTGGGGTGTTCAGATTGCTCTAAGTGTTGTATTCGCCACATGTAGTTGGTTAGTTATTATTGTAATTGTTGTAATTGTACGTTTTAATTAATAGTAATAAAAATTATTACCATATGATTTTAGTTCGTGTAAGATGTGTCACGTTCTTTAGGGGGGGGTGTTCCAAGAATATTATAGTTACAAGTTCTTATGAGACAGTGTGGGGAGAATAAGAAGTGGGGGAGTTTTTTAAAAAGAATTGTCAAATAAATGGTATAAAGCGTGACGTAAAACATTTTTCTATTGTACTGGCCATGCTTATTCCATTTGTTGTACTTCTAATGCTAAAGATACGCTATGCACCATTTTGACAGCAACAGCAGTAGACTAATAGAGCGATTTCGGACACATATCGTTATCATTTTTATACTTTAACCTTTTTTCACATCGGCTTATTCCTGACATGGCACAAGCAAAAAAATAAAGAAAGAAGTACAACGAAAAAGACTAAGATCTAGTGTGAAAGTAGCAAGTTCTATAGTCATTATGATCGATTTCATTTTATTAGATATATTTAATATTAGATTTTTATATTGTTTCTTATTAGAATTCGAGAGAAAGATTGCGTTTTTGAGATTTGTGTATGTATATACTTAGTTATAACGCTTTAAAATTTCTATCATTAAAAACAAGAACTATTATAGTATATTAAGTCTACTTGTGTTTTACAATTTTCCAATAATATCATTTTTAGTTAACTGATTGAACAATGCATAATTTGGTTTAGTGGTTCAGTTGGGTGTTGTTTGTTGATTGATTGTTGTTTTGGTCTGATCCGCTGATTTGTTGTTGTAGTTTATTTGTCAAATAAGTATGAAAGGTTACCAAAATAATAAATTAATTATTTCTTATTTTCGTGTAAAGTATAGCAAGTGCTGTTATAAGAGTAAAACATAGTGGTCAACACTAACTTAAATTATCCTATTCTACAAATCTTCTGTCAAAATCAGTTCCAGATGTTTATTAGTAACCATTGGAGCTAGCACTAAGTCGATTGTGTTGTGTACCACATAAATTTGTAAAAATGATACCCAAACAACAAGAGCTTGTTGTTTTTGATGCTCTTTATATTATCCATTTTCTTGACGCTATATTGATGGTGCAGTTAAACGTATGTTTGAATAGTTTTCTAGACTGTTTCAAGAGTTTTAACAATTTCTCGGAACAAGGTCGGCAGTCTTTAGGAAAATACGAGCAAATTTAAGACGCCATATAAATACAGTTGTTGGGCATGTGGCTTATTATTTGTTTGCGTCGATATTGGGGAGTTTTGTTATAATTGAGGTGGACAAATTCCATGGTGCTTTGCAAAAACGGTTCTTATGTTCAATCTAAAACCGTGTTTCGTGTGCGATTAAAAAGTATTTTGTTTTTTTTTTACGATGGTTAGGTTAATTTGTGGGGTTCATAATGCAATGAGCTGCAGATTATGCTATTCAATAAACTAATAAAATTTGTGAGACTGTGATTTATATACTTTAGCTGAAACACTTTTGATTATAACTTAATGTGTTTAAAAATATTAAATTATTTTACTCATTAAAGGTGGTTGTTTTTTATCATTTTCTTAAAAACGATCTTCTAGATGACAACGATCTCCAAGCTTCAAATTGTGAGTATAATTGTGAACATAGTTTATTGTTAGTTTAGTCATTATTATTGTAGACAGTGAATGCGTTTAATGGTTTTTCTCATACGGATACAAAACTTTGAACACAATACGCAGTAAAATTATTATAATTGGTGGCTTCCTTGTTTTTCATAGAATCCAATTTAGGCTTGATAGCGTATAGAATAAAGGCGAAAGTAAGAAACAATTGCCAAAGAACATTCATAAGATTACATATTAGTTTCATTGATAACTTACTTTACTATTTCTGTATCTTGTGGAGTTAAAATTATTATAATGATAATTGTGTCCTAAAAAAGAGATAAATATAACTTTTGAAATGCCAAATTAATGAATCTACGTTGGTACCTAATTGGTAACCATTTAAGAAGACCTCGTTTGTAAATTTGTTGTCCTGATATTAAATGCTTACTATAGTGCCTAAGTCGCATCGATGATTCGTGTAGTGTAACAAGGTTCTATCTGCTTGAATGGTTATAATATTAAAGACTTTTTGTATGTATTGCGGACTGATTTTTATTCGTGGGCAACGTAATATTTTTATCCCTCAACAACAACAACAAAACAACAGTGGTAATGAGGAAGGAAATGGAGATGGAGATAAAAAATTTGTTGCACGGTCCAGTCCATACTTAAAAGATGTGTTTTGATTTGGAGAAGCATCGTGGTGTAATAGCACTTGATATATCCAATGAAGGCACGTATAGGTACCTTTTTGTTTGATATATAGTCGGAAACAGTAAATATTAAAATTAGAAAAGGATTTTAGTGGCTATAAAATAGAACATATATTTATGGATCACATGTTCTATATAAAAAGTTTAACACAAAGATAGACGAGGTGTAATATTTATGATAAATGTTAAGTAAATTTGGGAATGATATATAATAAAATATTATTATTCAGCATTTGCGGTTTATTTCTTCAGTTATTAATTTTAAGTGACAGCTAGAATATGTGTGGTAATACTTGAATAAGGATAAGAACAGCTTTTTATGTAATTTTTACTAAATAAAAAACCTAGAATTAACCGTGCAGAAATAGTATAATCAAAGCAAAATGAAATACATTTACTCATGATTATCGTAAGTGACTAATATTATCTGTGTTTATATTAGAAGAAATGACAAAACACCACTCTTTATGTATGGGCTAATATTTATATTTTATAAAAAAATTAGTATATATAGAGGTGTGTTGAAAAATGTTTTTAATAAAATTCCCAATTTGATTATTGTGCGTTTAGTTGGAACATGTCCGGCTGAATGACAGTACTGACGTAAGCAAAAAAAAAATAGATTAATGTAATAGATTCGCCACTGTAGTTGCATGTAGCCGTTGTGCAGGCGAGCTTGGAATGATCAACCAATGTTCGAACTGAGCCAACAATTATAATGTCCATCGGCTGCCGACTTGATATGGCGTGTAATTTAAGCTATGTTTCCATAAGCGTATTCGTGACCCGTTGGTACGTAATTGTTATAACTCTTGAATACAGTCTTAGACTTTAAACAAACGGATTTCTGCCAATGTAGCGTTCAATTGTCAGGCAGGTTGTGGGTATGCATTGTTTAAAAATTTATTTGTACAGCAGCTATACAAACGGGCTGATCAGTGGGTTATTATTAAAGGGTTATCAGGTTATGGAATTTGGATATTTAATGAATTAGAGTGGTAGGCCCTTAGTTTTATCTCTAATGCACTTTGCCTTTACATAAACTATATAAATTTTAATTATATTTTTGTGGTGTCTGATTTGCTATTATTTGGTAAACTACAACAACCAGAATCAGTCACTCCAGCTCAAAATCAAAAGAATCAACCCGATGATCAGTTTTGTAGTTTATATGAAATTTGAAAAAACAAGTTGCTAAATTGAGAAACTACTAAGTATCTTTGTTATTTTTTCTGTAAAGTATTTAAGTCGTTATCTGTTTCATCTACAAACAAAACGCAGTCTTGTCGATTTAATAAGAAGCAAATGAATTGTTCTGGACTATAGTATTTTGCTCTTTCGCGAGTCACTGTCTAGTTTACACGTTTTCTTCTTTTTATTTATTTGCGTGCTGGAAATTCGAATGCAAGTGAAAATAAATAATTAATTGTAGAGAAAAGTTCGAACACCGTAAGGTTGTATGTGATAGAAAGCTGTTTTCATTGGAGCCGTAGGGGTTGTAGTGGTTCTCTTTGAGCAGTAAGATAAATGGATAGCGGTAGGGCCGGTCCATAAATTGAGTTACGTCAGCGTCTATTTTTGTTTTTGACAATTTTGTTAAACAATTTCCCCCCCTGTGTCCCCTTTCTGTCACCTAATCTAGTTCACAAAGTCTTGACACTGTTTTCCCCTTACCCCTAGAAGAACGTCACACTTCCGAACAAAGTACAATGTTAGTTTTATTATAATATAAATGAAATTATTAAAAATTTTTAAATATAAAACATCCGTGCGTTCACACATGGGCTGACCTCCCTCCGTTCGACATCCCGTGTGCACAAATTTGTCCACAAGCTTTGTCTTACACCCCCATGTCTCCCCCTGCTTGGGTGTTCTGAGACTGTACTTATATGGATGCGAGCCCCCATAACATGTAACAGGTATGATTAAGCACATGACGAAGTAAGGATCCTGGAATTGGCTGTCTTCACCCCTCCATTATGTTTGTGCATTAACTACCCGCAAGACAAACTTTGATACGATTGTATATTGTAAATTAGTTTAATGATGGTGGCGTTAATGCTTATTCAATATAGTCAAGTGGTTCGCCTTCGTTACCTAACGGATAGCAAGTCAATTGGGATGGTTGTAGGCTCAAATAAAAGAGTATATGATTATCTGTTCTAATACAAGTCATTGAAGGGTTAACTTGAGAATATATTACGGGGAACTCGAAAAGTGGGGACCACCGGTGAGCTTCCGTTTTAACTTACTCGGCCCGATTTTTTTGTTTTTGTGCCCTTGCCAAATCAAAACTAAAAACAAGACGAAAAATTTGGAATGTCTTGAGATAGGAGCATTGTACTTTTTCTTAGTCTTCCGTTTTCTTCAAATGTAGTTTTTGTAAGTGAGTTAGAGAGTTTTTTAAATTGTAAAGGAAATCTTGATTAGTTTATTAAGTTTAATTTGATGTGTGTGTTGAGGGATGCCATTATGTTGATTTTTGAATACATCGTTTTTCTTTTTTATTATACGTAATTTTTTCGGGAT